>JAFLJL010015371.1:0-15000 GCA_018398815.1 Conus ventricosus
GATCTCTCTCTATCATCATCATCTCCCTCCTCCCCCCCCCCCCCCCCCCCCCCCCCCCCCCCCCAAACACACAAACACCCCACACCCCAACACCACCCCACACACACCCCAAACACACACACACCACACACACACGCATGTGCCCTCCCATCGCATCTCTACGAAACCTCTTTCCCCCCCTTTTTTCCCCCCCATGCCTCCCCCCTGCCCCCCACATCCTCCTGAGCTAGATAAATTACCCCGTTCTTTTTTCCCTCTTTTTTTTGTCTTGATGTGCCACCCGAACTACTTTTTTTTTTAAAACTTCCTTTTTTAATTTACCGGTAGGGGGCAAAAACTGGGGACGGGGGGTTTCCCCAAGGCTGGGGGGGAATAGCAAAGATTGTTTTTTTTTTAAAAGATAAGGACGTGCCAATGTTTCTCTGTTTTTCTCTCTTCTATCTCTGTCTCTGTCTCTGTTTTCTGTTTTGTCTCCGTCTTCTCTCTCTTGTTTTCTGTTTGTCTCCGCTGTCACTCTCTCTGTTCTGTCTCTGTCTTTGTCTCTTGTCTCTCTGTCTCTCTGTCTCTGTTTTTCCCTCTTCCTCCTCCTCTCCTTTTCTCTCTCTCTCTCTCTCTCTCTCTCTCTCTCTCTCCCCTTTCTCTTTTCTGCCCGTCATTTTAAAAAATGTGGGCGAACAAACCCCCCACACCCCACACACAAACACACCCCACCCCCCACCCCACACCCCACACACAAAACCAACACCCCACCCACTGCACGCACGCACCGCACGCACGCACGCACGCCGCCGCACGCACGCCGCAACACCCCAAACACACCACACACTCACACCCCCAACACCAACACACACACACCACAAAACCCACGACCACCCCCACGCCACGGGCGCGTTTTTCATTTTTCTAAAGGGTGGAAATGAAATAAAATGAGGCAGGGAACAGAAAACAATAAACATTTAAAATAAGTGGGGGAAACGTTTGCTCCCTTAAAAAAAACAAAAACAGAGTAATTTTCATTCAAGACTGGCCCCACCCTTTTAAAAACTTGAATAAAAGTGGGACTTTTAAATTTGCAAAAATTTCAAATTAGTGGGGGAAAAAAACAAACGCGGCCCAAAAACGGAACGGGTCTTTTTGGAATGACTTGGCACCTCCCCCTTTAAATTTTCCAAAAAACTTTCCCAGTGATTACTTTGAAGACTTTTGAGAACTAATAAATACCGCCTAGTCAACCGCCCTAAACCATTTTTGGGCGGTTTTGGGCTGGTATTTATTAGTTCTCTAATAGAAAACCCCTTCAAACTTGCTTTATTTTGTAGGATTATCTGTTTTCAATATAATTTACAAAAACTTTTCGTTTTTGGGGTTTTTGTTTTAACCCTGTGTTTTTCCGGATCTTTTTTCAAAAACCCCTTCTTTTTTCGGCCATCCCATTAAATAAAATGCGTCTCTTTTAAAGGGGCAAAATCATAGGGGGAAAAATCCGCCTAAATCGGGAATTCATGTATAAATTGACCGAGACACTTGCGCGAAACCCAAATTTAACGGGTTCGTGGATTGTGGGCTTGGGGGTTTTGGGGGGTTTTTTAAAAGGCAGAAACAGGGGGCAGTGGTCGTTTCGGGGTGGGCTGGGCACGACGAGCAAAGCAAAACTTTTTTTGCTGGCAGAGAAAAGAATAAAAAAAAGGGCAAGTTTGTGACTTTTTTCTCCCTACGAAACCCCATTTATTTTTGGTTTAAACCTTTTGACATTATTTTTTGCTTTTGGGACTTTTTAAAAAAGGTTTTGCCCACTTTTTATATTTACGTGTTCTTGGAGACATGCAGTTAGTTTAAAAATGCCCGGTCAGGCAAAAACCCGGGGGGAACCCCAAAGGGAACTGTTGAAATTTTTTGGCAATTTTGGTGTGTGTGTGTGTGTGTATGTGTGTTGTTTGTGTGTGTGCGTGTGTGGGGTGCAATCGTTTTTTGTATATATGCTTTTAATCGTTGTTGTTGTGCTGCTGTCTTTGTTTTTGTTTTGTTGTTTTACTGATAATAACTATATTTTTATTCTGAAATGGGTTTTTTAAATAATCAAAGGTGGGGCACACACACAAATGCATAAAACACCCCCCCCCGAAAATGCCCAAAATCAAGTCACTTCTAAGTTCTTAACTCAAGTTACCCCAATTTCCCCCTTTAAGTTTTACTCAAGTTGTCCTAAAATCGCCCTTAAAGTCATCCTCAAGTTCTTATCAATTTCACTTCAAAGGTTCTTACTAAAAGTCGTCCTCAAGTTGTCTCAAGTACCCTCAAGTTCTTACTAAGTCACTTTTTTGTTTTTTTACTAAAGGCCTTTCAAGTTATCCTAAAGTAACTTCAAAGTTCTTACTAAATTTCACCCCCAATTTCCCCTTTAAGTTTTTAAATTTTATTTCCCTCAAATTGAAATTTAATTTCACCCTCAAAAGTAAAACCCAAGTTCTTATTCAAGTCAATTTTTAATTTTTTATTATTTTTCTTAAAGTATTATTCCCAATCGGGAAAGGGGGGTTAAAATGATCTTTTTTTGTTGGGGGTTTTTGGGCATGCTTTTTTGTTTGGTTTCTGTATTTAGTGGTTTGAGTTTTTTTTTTGGACTGCTTGGTTTTTGCTGTCAGGTTTATATATTTTAAAACCCGAAAATTAAACCCGCCCCCAGCAGAAATGGCGCACAAAGGGGAAAACTTTTTTTTATAGTTAAATTTTTCCCATGAAGACTTTGGCGTTGTAGGCCTTGAATCGCTTTTTCTGGTGTTTTTTTTCCCGGGACATTGAAAAAAATGCTGGCGTTGGCGGTTTTTTATGTTTTTTTTTATGAGTTATATTTTGTGATTTTTTCAAAAAATTTTTGTTCGTTTTTTCCCACTCTGCTATTTTTTTCCTGCGGCAAGGGGCCCGGTTTTTGGAGGCTTTTTACTGGTCACTTTTCCCCCTGATTCAGTGTTTTTGATTTTGCTGTTTTTTCTGGTTGTTCATTTTAAAGGGGAAAATTTAAATCTATATAAATTAAAAGTAATTAATCCTTGATTACTGGCGGACAAAAAGGTTCCAAACTGTAATACAGTTCCACCCTAGAGATTTAAAGGACTTTGAAAAAAACTGGATCCTGTTTTTTAAAATATACATAAAATCTTGTTCAAAAACAAGGGGCCCAAAAAATCTAAAACCCTAGTTTAGTGTACAAACTAAGAACCTTTTTGGCCGTTGCTTTTTTCCATTCTCGCCCCAGTTGCGTTAAATCCCTGTTGTGATACTTTACAATGTCTTGTGGCGACTTTTTGTTAAAATCTGTTTATGCTGAATTCTTTTCCGGAGGTACTGTTTTTTTTTTCCCACATGTCCCCAAAGAATACACCCTTTTCCTTTTTGGGCAAAAATAGCTTGGTCATCAATTTGGTTCTTTTAAAAATTAAAAGTTCAGGAGGTTTTGGAGATCATGCTGTTCATTTTTTTTTTAAATTTTAATTTTTTTTAATTTTTTTTTTTTAAAAATGAGCCCCAAAAAAACTGTTAAAAACCCTTTTTTTCCCCTTTCTGCTTTTTGGGGGCCCTAAGTGTGGTTCACAATTTGGAAAAACCCTGAAAAAAAATTAAAACCGGCGATTTTGGGGCAAACTAGCTTTAAAGTTCAGCAAAGTGATTGCTATTATTACAGCTTTTTTGCTAGGGAAAGTTTTTTTAGTTAAGAAAGGAAAAATTCCCGCCCGTATTAATATTTTTTAAAAAAATTAAAAAAAAAATTCATTTAAAAAAATGGTTTCCCTCTTAAGGATGTTTGGTGGCGCGGGGGTTTAAATGCGTTTTGGTTTTTAAAGGGGAAGTAAAAAAGCTTTTTGTAAATGCGGGATGAGGGCGGGGAAAAAAAAGACAAAAAAAAAAAAGCTATGGGGAACTAGGCAGAAAAAGTTACTATGAAAAGCAGAAATTTTGAGCATTTTGTTTTTTTTTAACGGCCTGAAAAAAACGGGGGGACTTTCCCAGCTTACCTTTTTTAAAGATGTTGTTAAGCAATAAAGAATATTATCTTTTTACAGGAAAAACCAAATCGAGACATTGCCCACCCAAAAATTAGTACTTTTATCAGCCTTCAAAAAAAAAACAAAAGTTTGGGGGGAAATTTTGTTTATCGTTTTTGGGGATGACCGTTGTTTTTATTTTGTTTCGCTAATTTGGGCCCTGAAAAAAATGAACAAAATCTATTATTCGAAAAAGGTTTTGGGAAAGGGAATAAAAAGCAATAAAAAAAGCTAACCCAAGCAGTGGAGTCGTGAAAAACAGAAAAGGGAAATTGGTTTCTAAACAAGCAAATTTGGCAAATTTATTTCCCAATGCCAAAAAACAAATTAAAAAAAACCTTTACTTTGTGAATACAAAAAGAACAAACCCCCATAAATGGATCTTCTATATTTACCCATGATACGTTTAAAGACGAAAAAGTTTTAAAGTAGCATTTCAGTCTTGACATAGTTCAAGTAAAAAGATGGGGGAATTTTTAACAAAAAGAGGGGTTCTGCTGTTGCTGTTGCTTTAACAAGGGATTTTAAAAGGGGGCCCCTTAAACTTTTTCCTCGCATGTTTTAAAGTCGATGGGGAAAGAATTAAAAGGGGCCCAAAGTGAATAAATTATTGTTAAACTTTTGATTTTACCTTTAAAAAGAGGCTTTCCCAAGGAGAAAAAGAAAAAAGGGTTTGGTTGAAAATTTTAACCCAAACGGGTTATCTGAAAGGCTTTTCCCCTCCCGTATCATGAGAGGGATTGAAAATTTCTCGAAAACACAATGGGTTAAAAGATGCCTCGTTTACTTTGCAATGAATAATGAAAAAATTTTAAAAATTTACGGGGTCTAAAACCAGTCAAGCAATCAAAAAAAAAACAAAAAATTGTTTTGGGAAGGAGAGGGCCAAAATTCATCCACCCAAAACTATTCCCTTTTTGGTTTTAAAAGGAAAGGGTTTAATTTTTTTGGCGGGAGAAGTGAGGGGGAAAACCCCCTGGGGGGAAAACAGACCCCGTTTGGAGTTTTGGGACCTTATGAAATAAAAAAAAATTGAAAAGGGGATGAATCCCCTGTGAAATTTTTTCGAGAAATGACAAACAAAACAACCAGCCCCCCAAACTTTTGTGAAGGGAACTGAAATAACCCCAACCAGAAATTTCCCAGTTGCTTAATTAATTTCTAATTTACTTTAAATATATTTGTGTCTAAAAGGGGAATAAAAAAGAAAAAAACCCTTACATGAAAAAGAAAAAAATAAAGAGATTTTGGAAATTTAATACGGAATCTATGTTTACGAGTTCTATTTTTATGGAAAAATTACGGGGAAATTTTCAGGACATGGCATGATCCAGATGGGCCTTAACCCCAAAAACCCCAATTTTTGGATTATCAAATATGGGGAAAAAGGGAATATCTTGAAATAAAAAAAAAAATTTGAGAAACATAAAAGCAAACATGAGAAAAATTTGTTAAATTTTGGATATTGATATGATTGAGTTTTAAAGAAAAAAGTTAAGGAAAATTGAACCGGGGGTGAAAAAGGTATGTAATTATGTGTTCTCCGTCCCCAAATTGCATTGAAAACTCTGGATTTTTTAACCCCCTTTTTGTGTTGGTGCTTTTCCCAAGGACTTTTTTGTTACAATGTTGTTTTGTCTCATTTGATTAAAATGGGTTGTTTTACGTTGTCATGATGAAAATTTATTTTTATTGAAAAAAGGCTTCTTTGTATTTGGGATGTGATATGTTTGACTGCACAACACTGCGGATTTTCCCCTTTGTTTTTTTTGATAGTTTTCTCCGGGGTCAAAATTTTACGTACTTTTTGGGCCTTAAACCAATAAACTCCTTAATAAAACCCCCAGATAATTACCCTTCATTTTTCCCAAAAACCTTCTTGTTAACATTTAAATGAAAAGGGCCCAAATTTTAGGTTAATCAGATGTGTGTCCATCCCGCTCCCCTTTAGCTACTTCTAATTCCATGTCTTTATAAAAGATATTTTCTTTTGGGTTATCTATAACAAAATTTGTCGGTATCTGTGTAAATACTCGGACTCGGAAAAGGGTTAAAAGTAGTAAAAAAGAAATTCTAACATAAAAAGTTTTTGAAAATTCAAAAACAGAAAACCCAAAAAAGGGGTTTTTACCCCAATTTAAAAATTTTTTTTTTCATTTATAAAAAAAAGTAAACAGAAATTTTCTAAAAAGCCCTGATAATTTGGTTTAAATGTCAGTTAATTGCTTCGTTTTTTTTGGGGTGACCAATTAAATCTTTTAGGTGGTCCCTTTTCCCCTTAGTCCTTTCCCCGGGAAACGCTTTTGTTCCCCCCCCCTTAAAAAGGTCTTTTTCTGAAGCATCTGTGGATTTGTTTGGGGTTCAGGTTTTCATTATTTTTGGGTTTTCTTGAACTTTTCTTGATCAAAAGCAATTATACGAGGGAACTGCTCTCAATTTTTAAATTTTTGTCTTAAAAAAAAAATTTTTTAAAAGTCTGTAAGGACAGAATAATTTTTTTTTTGCCACAAAAGATTAGGAAAAAGTTTAGGGGCTTTTTTTTTCCCAAACTTTAGACTTTCTGTCCCTATGGATGTCTTATGCGGGTCATGGAGTTCCTGAGGATTTTTCAAAGTAAAAACTTCTAGAAGGGAAAACCACTTGTTGATCTGGGGGTCAAAGGGGTCAACCTTTTTTTAATGCTTTTGAATATTATTGTACCCCGCCCTTTTGTGCTTTTAAAAAAAGTTGCGTAATGGAAGTGATTGCGCCTTTGCCCTTCCATACAAAATTGTTTGCTTTCTAAAACAGGGAGATAGCCCTTTTTTTCTCGGTTTTTGTGGGTCCAATTATTTTTTGGTTTGCTTTACAGAAATGGTGCGAGGCCATAAAATTTCCCCCCGAAATTTCCGTTTTTCAATCATCTAAAGAAATTGGCGGGTTTCAAAACAATAAACCCAATCTGTCTCCAGTAAACTTTAAGAATGCTTTCCCAACTCATCCCAGGCGCAAAAATTTAAAATTGGAGGTTTCAAAGACGTAATGTTTATTTGCGGGTCTTTTGAAATTTTTAAAAAGGGGAGGGTCCCCAAAACCAAACATCCCTTTGGGCCCATAAAGTAGTATCAGGGTGGTCCCCCATTGTTTTACACTTTTTAAATTTGCCCCCATTTTGGGGCATGTTGGTAATCGGAATCGTGTTTTCCCTTTCCTTGAGCTAGAAAAAAAGCAACTTTAGGGGGAAAATGTATCTTCTTAAAACCCTTTTCCCAACTGTTCATTTTTTCCCAAAAGGGGTAAACCCCCTTTTAAAAAATGTGTTGGGTAAAAAAAATTTTCTTCTGTTTTTGGGCAGGATTTTAAAAGGGCAAAACCCAGTGATCTAAAAAAAAACCATAATTTTGCTGCATAGAGTCTTTAAAAAGAAAAATGTTTTTTAAAAAGTGAAAAGACATGTATTTTCTGGGGAATGTCCCAATGAATGTTACCCTGAAGGGTCGGTTATGCTTGCATTATAAATGGGAGTCGTAACCTCGCAAGGTTTTGAAAGAAGATGGGCAGCTTCAAAGTTTTGGTTTTAAAATTTAGTTGAAGATTGGCAAATTGGGTTTTGCGCCTTTTCTTTGAACTTTCCCCTAAGTGTTAAAGGTCTCTTTAAATTTTTCGGATTCGCTTTCACTGTTAGACATTGTTTTTAAAACAAAATCCAACCCAAAGTGTGGCTGAAATAAAACTTTGTTGGTCTTTTGGGGAAACTTGATTTCAGATAAGTTTAGTTTTTTTTTTAAAAGGCGGTTTGACTTGCTGAAGGGGTTTTTAAAAAGTTTTTTGCCGAATTTGGGGCCCCCTATATAAATTTGGCTTGAAAGGGCCACCCACCCGACAACAATTTAAAAGGGAAATGAACAAATCTGATGATTATTTATTTTTTGCGTTTTTGGGAAATTTCTGTGGGGTTTGGGGCCCCTTTATAAGGGAAAAAATAAGCGATCGAAGTTTTGCGTTAAAAAAACATTTGGAGTATTTTGCATCCGTTTCCGTTTTTTTAAAACAAACCTTTCTGCCTTCTTTCGGCCCTTAAATTGTTTTTTTGTCTTACAGTAAAATGGGTAATACAATGTTTTATATGTTTTAAGGCGGCTTGAAAGGATGGAAGGGTTTTTGTTAAACTTTTCTTCAGAATTCTTGTTTGTGCCCATTTTTGAAGTATGCTGCATTTGTCTACTCTTTTTGCGTTTTTTGGGTAATTTTTGAGGGCATTAGGAGTAAGGGCCAAAATGGCTTTTGTCTGGATCCCTATTGGGTTTGGGGTTTTCTTTGACCTTTAATAGGCACCAAAAATTTTTTTTCTTTAGCCATGTGTATAACATTAAAAAGTTTTTGGTTTGGGTTTTTTTCTTCAAAATGATCAAAAATTTTTCCCCGTAAATGGAAAGGATATTCCACTTTAAAATTAAAATTTATGGATGGGAAGGGGCTAGTTAAAAAATCTCTCGCGTTTTTTCGGGGGTTAAATGCAGCCTTGCAAGAAACACCACAAAACTTTTTTTGGGCTGATTCTTTTTTGTTTTGAACTGCTCTTTTTTCGGGCTAATTTCTGGGGGGGAGTGGAATGTTTAAAACTTTCCCACAATCGGGTTTATCTTTGCCTTTTTTTAAAACTGATCTCTAGGACTTCGCCCTTGAAACCAAACCGAGCCTTTCCCTTTTTGGGTTCTTCAGCGGCCACATCAAATGTTGTAAAAAAGTTGGTCTGCCCAACCAGGTTTTTTAAAATCATTTTTGAGAAGAATTTGTCTGTTGTTTTTGTTAGACCCAGACTTTTAGATTTTCTTCATTTATTGTTATTTAGTGGTTTAAAAAAAGCTTAAAATTTCTTTTTAAATGGGGGTCTTTTTGTTTGTTTTACCCGGAACTTGGGGTTTAGGCATGAACAAAATTGCCCGTAGTTTGCTGAATCTTTTAAATTCTTGATTAATTTTCATTTAAAGCTTTTGACAAAAAGCTCTCCCTTAAAACTTCCCTTTTAAACAAATTTTTTTTGGGGCCTTCATATATCTTTGCCATGTTGAGTTTTTTTTTTATAATTGGGAAAAAATTTTTTTTAAAAATTTTTAAAAAAAATTTCTTAATTTAGAAAAATATCAACGGGCTTTTTGTTCTTGGACTTTATAAACTAAAGTTAAAACGCCTTTGATGTTGGGTTTAAAGTGTCTGTTTAAAAACAGAGTTTTTAAAGTTTCCGTTTACTTTTTTAAACATTCTTTTTTTCTTTTTCGGGTTGGTGTTTAGAAAATTTTTGCCCCACCCTTTTTTTGAAAGTCAAACTTTTGTCTTTTTTAAATCCTCAAAACAGCCTGTAAACGACAAATTTTTTTTCCGTGATGTTTGAGGGCGTAGGCTTTATTTTTTGTTTAGTTTGAAGGAAAATAAGGGTTTTGCTGTTTTTAGTTTAACCCTGGGTCTTGTGTGCTTTTGGAGTTTAGTTTTTATTTTTTTGCTTTGGGAGTACTTACAACTAAGGGCAAGGCCCAAAAAGGCTAAAGAAAAAACCCAAGAGGTTTTAAAAATGCGGGTGCACCTTTCGCCTTTTTGCTAAGAGGCCTTTCACTTGTTCCCGCTGAAGAGCAATTTTTAAATTGATGTTCCAGTATTAAAAATTTGTAACGGGATTAAAGGCAGCAGAAAAAAACCCTTTGTTTTTGGGTTTTTTCTGTATTTTTAAAGGTCCTGCTCTAGTTTTTGTTGCTTTTTTGTAATTTTTTTGGTTAATTAAAAGTTTTTATGTTAGGGCTTTCTTTAGCCCGCAGGTTGCCCCTTTTCTCTTCTTTAGGTTCTTTTGGGGTTTTGCTGAACGACTGCTTTTTTTAAAAAAAAAAAAAATAAAAATTTTTTTTTTTTGTATTTCTTCTAATTGTTTTCTTGAATTTTTCTGTTGGGGGCATTTTATATTAAAAACAAAAAATACATTAAGTGGTTTATGAATCTTTTTTTTTATCAATTTGAAAAGTTTTTTATGTCTCTAACAGTTCTCCCCCTTCCCTTAATGATTATCCTCTGTTGACCTTAGGTCAATCCATTTAAAACCCTATTTCGTTGTTTTTTTAATGGTCCCCGTCAACAATGTTTAAGATGTAGATCTTTAGCCCCAAAGGGGCAAATGTTGGTTTTTTACACCTCCCCCCTCCAAACGTTTTTTTATTTCATCAAAAAAGCTGATTAAAGGGTTTTAAAACCCCTCGTTTTTTTTGGTTAGGACTACCCCAATTTGTACATTGCACTTTTGTTATTTTTAGGGTTTTAAAAAAAATTTTTAGTTTGTCTTTTGGGAAAGGTTCTTCATCTTCACCCCAGCAATTTAAAATACCTTTTTGCGATTTTTGGGGGTGGCACTAAAACTAAAATTCCTTTAGTGCTGCCCTGCTTTTAGGGGAAATTTTGGGAAAGATGAACCCCTCTTTCGTAATATATTTGGGTAATTTTGTCTTATATTGTTGTCGATCAGCCCCGTAAGTTAAAGGGGTTTCTAACCAAAGTTTAAACTTTAACAAGATGTTTAGAAAGCTTTTACTTTGCTTCGGGGGTTTTGGGAGTTAAAAAACATATTTTTTAGTCATTAAAAGTTAGTTATTTGTCAAACTGTCTTTTTTTGCCTTGAAAAATATGGGGGATGCGCTTTTTTTTCAACTCAAAATCTAGGGGGTTTTAAAAACGTTTTCCCAAAAACAAAATTCGCTAAATAATTTTTGGGGTCTTTGATCTTCAGGCCCATTTTGTTTTTTGGGGTTTTTCATTTTCGATTCCCTTTAAAAAGCAAAATCAAACCCTTTCATTCGCGGTTAGCCATTTGATCAGATAGGTTAAAAAAATGTCTGCATTTTAATGGTTTAAAAAAAAAAATTTTTTGCCCCCCAAGTTTTATAGGGGAAAATTTTTTAACGTTTTCTGCCCCAGATTCGGGATAAAATGTCCTGTTTGGGGGTTGGGGGGGTTTAAGCGGGTTCTATTTTGAAAGTAAAAACGCGCAGGGCCTGGCACAATCACTTTATCTGCTCCCAGGTCTGGAAATTTAAAAGTAAGAATTTTATCCCAATCAATAGTTTGATGGTTATTTGGAAAAAGTAATATTCCCCTTATTTCCCCCTTTACGCCCAAAGGGGGTCTTTCGTTTCAATGCGGGTCCGAATTGGCCCTATGCTTGGGAATTTTTTTTAAAACAAAAAAAAAAAGTTTAAATTTTTTTAAAAAATGGCAGGCATTGAAAATGGAAAAATTATGATTTTTTTTATCGGGAGGGCGACATGAGTGAAATGATCCTTTGACACGATCGCTCGGCGCTCTCAATTTCGGGTGAAATTTAAAGAAAGTACGGGGGAATTTTACAAAAAAATTTAGGGCCTTTGGGGAAATTTCCCCAATTTTTGACCCTGATTTTGTAGTAAAAAAATTTTGGTCATTTTTTTTGTGAAAAAACGGGGCCCCCCACCGAGAAAAATTTTTTTCGGGTTTCCCAAAAAACGAGGGCCCTTTAATTTTGTAGGATGAGTACAATTAGGGCCAAAAAATTAGGGCGGAAAATCGAAATCGCCCTTTGGGATTTTTAAACCAAAAATTTAAAGGGGACGCAGGTTGCTAAAAATTCAAAACAAACTACAAAAACTCCCCAAAAGATAAACCCAAAAAAAAAAATGGAAATTCAAGTTTTTAAATCAAAAAGCAGCGAAAAAATGCAACAAAAAAGGAAAACCGTTTTTCCGAAGAAAAAAGCATTAAAAACTATCCCCGATTTTGCCGTTGCCCAAAGCGAGAAAAAAACGGCCCTTTATCATGTTTTGGGAAACCCTTAGAGGTGAAAATTTAAAAAAAATTTTGCAAAAATAGGGGAAAAAAGTTTAGCAATAAAAAGAGAAAAAAAAAAAACTCGTTTTTGGGGTGACGAAATCCAACTTAGGGGGCCCGGGGTTAAAGAAAGAAAACCCGAAAACTACATGATCTTGAAAAAGAGGGGATCAGCAAGGGTGAAGTTTTTTTCTACTAACCCAGAAAAAATTTTCGAAATCAAGTGAACGAAAAAGAGAAACTATCCAAAAAAATTTTTATTTTGAAGAAAGACCTAGAAAAACGAATAAGAAAAACTGTTTAGAGAGCAAGGGGGTCAATTAGCAAGGTTTTAAAGCCTTAGGGGTTTGCAATAAGTACACTGGTGTTGGCATTTTAAGGGGGCGGTGGTCAAAGTTCAATTTCCTACCCCATTTGCCTCCATCGGGCCCCCTTTATAAATCATGGGGGTAAAAAAACAAATTGGGCCAAACTTGGGGTTTTTTAAAAAAATTAGCCAGTAAAGCTATAGCTCTTTACCTAGTTTATTGGGGTGTCGTTAGCTGGCTTTTGTCACTTCAGTTCCCCTTGGCTTTATGGTGAGCACTTTTGGGACATTTGTTCTCTTAATTTTTGGGGGGTTTCCCTTTTTTGTAAGTAAAGACCAAGTAAATCCCCAGGCCAGTTAATCCCTAAAAGTGCCGTTTTTCATATTCATGGTATTATTTTTTTTTTCCGCGGGCTTCAATGGCCTTTGGGGGTTTGGGCTTTGGGGGTTTGGTTTACTTATTCTTGGGGGGTTGGGGTTGTTTGGTTTTTTTGTTTGTAAAAATTTTTACTGGCTCAGGGAAATTTATGTCGGTTTTTTCCCAAATTCTGTTCTTTTCCCGAACAAGAATTTTTTATTGTTGTATTTATTAATTTTTCCTACCTGGGTCTGAGGTCAGAAAAGGGAGCATGTATAAAAACCCGTGCCGACAGCAAAATCTACTTTTGATCTTTGGGAAATTTTAAAACATTTTGGTACCTTTTTAATTTCTTAAAAAGGGAAATTTAACTGTAGAAATTTAAAGGCGTCCTCTAAATTTGCCAAAATATGTTTTTTTGAATCAAAAGGGAAAAAAAGAAAAGGATCAGTTTTTGCTCGATTTGCCTTTTTGGGTTGCGAAACCCAGAAAAACCAAAGTAAGTACGAATAGAGTCGGGGGTTTTTCGTTCTATTTCCGCTTAGTTAGGCCCCTTTGAAGTGTCTTTAAAAAAAAAGTTGTCCACGCTGTTTTAGGGTCTTGTCTTGGAAACCCAAAATGAAAAAGCTGTGCCTTTAAGAGAAAGATGTTTAAAGGGGGGTTCCAGTCATAGTTTTTTCTTTTTTGCGCCGCCCCAAAAAAAAGGGGTGCCCCAAGCCCTGATTGCGGTCCAAATTTTGGCAAAAGTCTGTTTAAAAATTTTTAAAATTTTTAATTCGGGTTGATCCCTTTCAAAAGCCTTTATGTTATTTGTTTCCCGAAAGGATTAAACGGTTTGTCATTTGGTAATGGTGCTTGCAGGTTTTAGTCAAAATACGTATGAAGGGGGTTTTAATTTTAAAAAAAAAATCTATACACTGACCTCACCCAAGGAAACGGGTGAAATTTTAAAAGATCGCATACGATTCCCCCCCGTTGAGCACAAAAAACAGCAAAGTTTAAATGGTTTGATAAAATGCATGGATGTCTGAAAAACCCCACTTTCCCCGAAATTTTAAATTTTTTTTAAAAGGGGGGGTTTTTATAAACTGTTTAAAGGGGGTACAAACCCTTTTCTTGGAAAAGGGGGCAATCTGGGTCCCCAGAAATGATAAGGGCGTCGTTGTTTTAAATTTTTTTTATTGTTTTTTTTCGGCCCAAAAAGAATATTTTGGGTTTGTATTTTGAATGAACTATTTTTTAATTTTTTTTTAAAAAATGTTTTTTAACAATAACAACTCAAGACAGTCCTTTTGTTTTTAGAGTATGCTATTTTATAAAAGAATGCGGAACCCAAAGGGTTGCACTCCTGAAATTTTTTACAAAGTCGTATGGGTTTTTTAAAAAAAAACTGAAAACCAAAAAAAATTTAAAAGATTCTTTAAAAATTTACAATTTAGGGGCGAAGTTAGCCGGGTTAAAAAATACCTGATGGTTATTACGGGTTTTTTCACTAAAAAAAGGGAATGAAATAACTTAGGGCATTATCTCAAACTTAAAAATTTCAAAACTGGGAAAAAAATGTTAACATTCAAGCCTGAAAAAGAAGTGGTTACTATTTTGATAAAGACTAGCTTTAAAAGTTTGGCTTTGCAGTGAAAATATTGATTTAGGTTACACAGCAAAAATTTCTTATTGGGGGGGGAAAAAGTCCCCTCGATCTTTTCATTACATTTATTATTATGTTCATTTGATGAACGGGGCATGATGAAAAAATTATATGATGGAAGGCCTCAAAATGTCTTAAGGCTTATTTCCCCAGGGGAAAGCTGCCCTATTGCCAAATTTTTGAAAATTTTACCCCAATTCCCCAATTTACAGTTTTTAAAAAATTAAGGGTTTTTGGAAAGGTCGGTTTATTTTAAAATTTAAAAAAAAAAGACAAAAAAGGGGGGGGAAAATGTTTTAAAAGTGTTAAACCCACCCCCATTGTTTTTGGAAAAAAAATAATTTCGTTTCTAAAAAATAATTTTTCGCCACGGGGCCAAAAAAGAATCAGGAGGGTTTCATTAAACACCGTGGGTGTTAAAATTTAGAATTTTAAAAGGGCCCTTTCAGGGCGTTGCGCATTTGAAAGGGAAAGGTTTAAAATGGGCGCTTTTTTTGGGGGTTTTAGTACCCCTAAAGATGGTTTATTTAAACGCAAGGGTTGGCGACAAACCCAAAAAATTTCCTAAACTTGAAAACTGCGCAATCTAGAGAAAATTTTTGGCCAAATATGAATTTAAAATTGTCGAAAAACCCGACTCAATGGCCCCTTGGAACCATATTTAGAATGGGGCATAAAAAAGGAATTCATAAGCCCATTTACATTTTTTAGCCGTCAAAAAAGTTTCAGAAAAGCATTCAACTCGGGCCCCTTTACATGTAAGTCTTTATGCCAGAGGACAATAGTCGGAAAGAGATTGAAATAACGCCGTATGGGAATAAACAGTACA
>JAFLJL010015372.1:2500-7500 GCA_018398815.1 Conus ventricosus
TCTTCATGCTTCCCGGAAGTCGTGCGACGGCTCACACTCACTAGTGACATACTTCAAATTACTGACAGCAAGCGCACCCTCTCTCTCTCTCTCTCACACTGCATGTTGGATCCAATTTCAACTTGGCTCGATTACAGCGAGTACCCAGAGCACTTGCAGAAGGTGAAGGCCTGCTGGCGGGAGAAAAAAAAAAATTGTAGACGGCGAGAATGATGGTTACGGGTGTGATTGTCCTGGGGACGCGCGGCGGCCCTTTGTTTCTGTGTACACACCAGGCCGAGGGTGAAGACTCAGGAATGGGGGCCCTGCTTCCCACCCCCACCCCCCACCCCCCCCGGGGGGTGTTTTCGGGGTGTTCGCGCAGGGCTAGTCAAGCAGATGGATTAGCCAGATGGAACACGTTTCATCAACCTCGAGCGGCAGCCTGACTGACAGACAAGACAGACAGACAGTCCATCAGTCAGACAGTCACCTCGGCCCAAACAAGCACAGAAATTTGGTCTGCGAGTTCCCCCACCTGCCGTCCTCTTCTGAGAGCGGCGGCAGGATGAGCCTCAGGGCGTTTTGCGTACCTAGAATCAATGCAATGCAATCAGAAGATGGGGGAAGTCCATGGAAATTGAGATAGGTTGTTCCCATAGTAAAAAAAAAAAAAACCCGGTTTTCACACCGCGGATTTTCCCCCTACACCTCGTTGTATCTTCAAGAGTCAACGCGTCCCGATACTTCCCCTCGGCACATGCGGGTCTCTTCTGCCCACGAGCAAAAAACCATGCCTCGTGTTTTTTGTCCATGATCTCTCGGACCTGAAAAGTGTTGTTTTTATGCCACACACACCCACCACACATACACTTCTGTTCTCTTCTAGGTAAAATTTAAAAATTATTGGCTCTTGTCGTGGCACATATATCTGTAACTACCTCCACGGGGTACAATTTATAGAATTGAAATCTGTCGTGTTCCCCGTTGCAAACCGAAACAAAAGATGTCCTTGGACAATACATCAGGTAGTAAACCTCGTGTCTTGCGGAGCTCGTTCCCCATTCACAAACAAATGCATAAATTCCATTAAAAAAAAACAAAGAAGAAGAAAGAAAAAACCCATGTTGGAGGAGCAAAAGAGAGAGAGGGAATGACAGATCAGACAGACAGACATACAGAGAGATAAGAGAGCGAGAGAGAGAGAGAGAGAGAGAGAGAGAGAGACAGAACAGACAGACAGACAGACAAGACAGCCAGAACTGAGAAGACAGGACAGACAGACCGACAAAACGGTCAGACAGAGAGCCCAGACGAACACAATCAAAACAGAAAAAGAAAAGAAAATAAAAAAACAAAAAAAGTAAAAATGGAGAAAAGAAGAAAAATAAAAAAGGAGGAAGGTTGGGGGGTGAGGGTGGGGCGGTGGTGGTGGGGTGGTGGAGTGAGAAAGAACAGAAGAGACCGCACAGAGACGCGGAGAACTAATAAGAATAAGGGAGAAAGAAAGAAACTATCCAAGCAGAGAAACAAGAAACAAAAGAGAAGCCCCTTGCTCCAGGGGTTTTTTTGGAGGGTGGGGGTGGGGGTGGGGGGGGGGTCTAATATACAGGCACAGGGGGTTTGAAAAGACGAAACAATTGCCAGCATTGGGTTCTTTTCTTGTCATTGTGGAGGACGTGAGCACGCCATGCAGGAAGGAAATGAAAACCTTACAAACTGCTGGATGTGCTCCATTGATTTTTTTGGCTTGGCCCTGTGACCGGGCCGGATTCATGAACACCTGTACACACAAGGCTTCATCCTCCCTTGGGCCAATGGCATCCTTTAAGGACTGAAATTGTGGAGAGTGAGGCGTGCATGGTGAGTAGTGAGTGATGAGCGGAGTGGTGTGTGTGAGTTGTGTGTGTGTTGTGGTGTGTGTGGTGTTGTGTGTGTGAGTGTGTGTGTGTGTGTTTGTGAATTTGTGTGTGTGTGTATGTATGAGTGTGTGTGTGTGTGTGTGTGTGAGTGTGTGTGTGTGTGTGTGTTGTGTGTGTATGTGTGTGTTGAGAACACAGAGAGAGAGAGAGAGTAGAGGAGAGCGAGAGAAGAGAGAGAGAGAGAGAGAGTGTGGGTGCATGTGCATCATAATTGTGACTCAACTCTCTCTCTCTCTCTCCTCTCTCTCTCTCTCTCCTCTCACTCTCTCTCTCTCTCACTCTCCTTCACATGAGGTAAGATACCCCGTCTGTATTCATAGTACACTGCGATAGATGTTGCTAGCTCTTATTGTAAAAATCAACAGGGGTGGTTTGCTGCTTGTCATTAAGAACTAACCCATATGGGTTTTTAGACGTGTGGGAATACCAAGGTGTTCAAAATGTTTAAATCATTTTATCTTAGAGAAATCTATGCGTCCAAAAAACTAAGGACGATTTGTTACAGATTATATATCATCTACCAGATGCCCTTTAAACTGTTAAATGGCATGTTTCAGGCCGTGATCTAAACTGTAAGCTTTTGTTGCTCTTTTCGATGGATACAATTATATAGTGCATTACTTTGAATAAAGTTTGTTTAAACCAGAATGGCAAACCAAAAAGGCTACAGACTGTTCCACTCAAGGACGGGAAGGTGAGCCTGAACTGATAAAAATCCGAAAGAGAGAGAGAGAAGAGAGAGAGAGAGAGGAGAGAGAGAGAAGAGAAGAGAGAGAGAAGATGTGTGTGGGTGTGTTGTGCACGCATGCAAATGTGTTTGAGAGTCAAGGATAAGTGTGGTGTGTGTATGTGTGTGTGAGTGGTGAGTGTGTGTTGTGTGTGTGTGTGTGTGTGTGTGTGTAGAGAGTGTGGAATGTGTGGTGTGTGTGTGTGCAACGTATGCATATGTGGGTGTTGCAAGCCTAAGTGTGAGTGAGTGATGAGTGAGTGAGAGAGAGAGAGTGTGTGTGTGGTGTATGTGTGTGTGTGTAGTGTGTGTGTGTGTGTGTGTGTGTGTGTGTGGTGTGTGTGTGTGTTGTGTGGCGTGTGGAACATCCCAATAAAAGCCCTTCTATAGGTAATCACAAAGAAAAGACACCCAGGTTTCCTGACAGGATTTCAGCATAACTCAAGCATCGCTGAAAGACGTCTCCTTCTTACAAGTACCTTTTATGAGCTTCCTCGGTAAGCAAAATTTATTTGATTTGATTTTGAAACCAACTATACAAAATCTTTGAGAAAAAAAGAAAAATACATTCTGAACATACACATACATCCTATCTTCTTCCACGCTATCCTAAGCTGACGTGTGACGCTGATCTGTGTACAGACCACAGAAACAGGAGACCATAAATATTCCTGAGAACCTCTCCCATTTCTCTGGTACAGACCAGCAGTTTTATCTGACTGATCTTCCCTTAGTCATACCTCCTTGACTACAAGGCCTGACTCTGGACTCATTTGAAATTACCGTTAATCTCCCACTCTCTCCTCCTCTCTCTCTCTCTCTCACCTCTCTCACTCTCAAAAATAATTATCAAAACATAAATTAAACCGAATTTTTTAAAGTATGTTACTGACTTGACAGTTTTAAAAGTTGAACATTTCTTTGGTAGATAACAATGATACTATTTGTAACACTGAAAAGTAATCTCAGCAATGTTCTAACTAAAATTCCAAGACAATATTCAGACGAAAAATCAAAACTGAGGGAGAGGGATTCGGGGTGAGGGAGTGGTGGGGGGGGGGGGGGGGGGGGGGGGGGGGGGGGGGGGGGGGGGGGGGGGGGGTAGATGAAACAAAAGAAAGTGACAGAGTTAGTATAGAGGAGAAAGAGGGGAAAAGAGGAGAGGGGGAAGGGGGGTGAGAAGAGAGGTTGAAAGGCTTTGAGTTAATGGGTGGGGGGTTTTGAGGGGGGGGGGGGGGGGGGGGGGGGGGGGGGGGGGGGGGGGGGGGGGGGGGGGGGGGGGGGGGGGGGGGGGGGGGGGGGGGGGGGGGGGGGGGGGGGGGGGGGGGGGGGGGGGGGGGGGGGGGGGGGGGGGGGGGGGGGGGGGGGGGGGGGGGGGGGGGGGGGGGGGGGGGGGGGGGGGGGGGGGGGGGGGGGGGGGGGGGGGGGTGGGGGGGGGGGGGGGGGGGGGGGGGGGGGGGGGAGGGGGGGGGGGGGGGGGGGGGGGGGGGGGGGGGGGGGGGGGGGGGGGGGGGGGGGGGGGGGTGGGGGGGGGGGGGGGGGGGGGGGGGGGGGGGGGGGGGGGGGGGGGGGGGGGGGGGGGGGGGGGGGGGGGGGGGGGGGGGGGGGGGGGGAGAGGAGGATCACAGACACCTCAGCCTGTAACATACAGGAGCCTTGGGGTTTTGGTTCCCGGGTCGGAGCCGGATACTGAGGGCTTGCCACCAAGGCGAACAGGCTGAGAGGGTGGTAGGTCACCGACTACGCACACTGAGGGTGGTCTGTGCCGTGGCGGAGGCCGAGACGGCCATCCCTCCCCACCTCCCCCGTTGCTCTTTGGACGCCGACGGGGCCGCCGCCCGCCGCCGCCGCGGGACTCGAGTTCAAAGCCGGCGAGGTGGACCGCTTCGAGACCCACGGGTAGGTTGTGGTGTGGTGGAGCTATTGCTTGTAGAGGGCTCCCTGGAGCCCATGGTGGGCTTTTTCGTCGGCCATGGTAGGGGGCCCGTGAGGTGCCCCTGCACTGGGATGGAACTCAGGGACCGGATGTCCGGCGGGCCGGGCTTCTCCACCTGGCCTCCTAGCGAAAAAAAAGCTGGAGCGAAGCAGGCGGGTCCGTATTCGGCTCACGTAGGGAGCTTCTCCGGGAGTGGCGGGGCCGGCCAGCCTCCCACAGCAGGGATGCGGCTTCGGACAATGATGTTATGACCGAGTCCGTTCAAGACCGGAACGCTCGAGAACACCCGAAAACAACGTCACAATAAAAGAGACCACCCTGAACACTTTTCCAACCAGACACAATGGGAGAAGGGGCACGTTGTAATAATAACTCACACTGCTGCTCTGCCCGGCCGCCGAAACAACATTCTAGCGCAACGAACAGAGAAAAGTAA
>JAFLJL010015372.1:17500-23772 GCA_018398815.1 Conus ventricosus
TCTCTTTCTCTCTCTCTCTTTTCCAAACCCCCTTCTGTCTGACTTGCCAGAGACCTAGTTACCTCAATTTGAGAATTTCAGAAAATGATTGCATGACCCCTGAAATATTATATAAAAGAACCAGCAGAAATGTATGGACTGTCCATAATATCAGTATAAAGAAGTTTGTTGTTTGTGCTTTTCAGATTGTTTGATTAGTTCTCAAACAGGCCAATCTTCTTCTTTTTTGTGGTTCTCCAGTAGGCCATTTGTTTTTCATTTTAAAACCAAATATGCATACAATTATAGTTTTTTCAACAGCAAACTGTCTTATTTGAATTTAATGATTTGTCCTGAAAAGAAAATCATTTACAGTCTTTCTCTTCATTTCAATTCACTATGATTCTTTTTTTACAGTATAAAACTTAAAAGACTATACACAATAAAAACAATAAACAAAAAAAGTACACATAAATAAATGAATGCAAAATCAAAACCAGCTGATGCACCAAAAAGGCTTAAAGTTAAACACTGAAATCAGGCTGCAACAGACAAAAAAAAAAAAAAAAGAGCTTGAGTCTTAAAACATGATGGAAAAAAGCTTTGTGTAGAAAAGGGTTATGACAGCAAATCCTTCCAAATCCAGTCTACACAGAACTTAAACAAGTTAATCAGTTCCCAGACAGTCACCGGACAGTATCATTGTATCAATATGACGAAGCACTTGCTTACAAAACTGTCCAAGCCATGTCACCCAGATCAGTAGGCCAATGTTAAAACATGATATATATCAACAGATATGAGAGGTCATAAGGTCTATTATCCTGATGTTCTTATCCTAAAAAACAAACTGAATTGTTTCATACCAACTTTCACAAAGTGTGAAATGAAATTCAATGCATGGATGAATGTTCAGTCTGAACAGAGGAAAATCTGTTGTTGACAGACTATGTATTACATGACAACGTTGAAAAAACATGACTCCAACGGACTTTGGAATGGATTCGCTGTCCATCTGTGTGTGTGTGTGTGTGTGTGTGTGTGTGTGTGTGTGTGTGTGTGTATCCGTGTCTCTCTGTGCACATCTATTCCTGATATGCTGACTAAAATGGCTGGTGGGTTTCATCATTAATGTCGATTTCAATGCAGTTTTCAGCCTGTTTGATATCATTATATACCACACACAGACACACAGACACAGACCACAGACACAGACACACACACACACACACACACACACACACACACACTAGCACAATGAAACTTGTAAAATCAGACTGCCATACTTTTTTTTGTGGTATAAACTGGGAACTAGAAAATCTAGTCTGCATGCAGAGACTGCTCCCTTGAGAGATTTAAACTGAATGAACTGATTGTGTCACATAACAACAACTATAACCCCCATCCCCCCCCCCCCCCCCCAAAAAAAAAAAAAAAAAAAAAATCAGCAAAATCAAACAAAAGTTCGACAACAATAAGCAGTTGATACCTAGTGCGTTTATCTTTCGTCTCTTAACTTCAGTTAAATGCATAAAATCCACAAGATGTGTTTGATATGACAAGATTACATGTAGGCCTATTAACATATATTGCGATAATGGGTAGGCCTAACGTGTTATACTCTTTACGTCTACATCTTGTTTGGTTCAGGCACATCATTAACATGCCGATGTTCTCCGGCAATGGGCTGATGATCATACTCATCGTGAGTGAGTCAGATATCCTCGCGCCTGTGGCGTCACTGACATTTTTTTTCTTCTTGGCTATGCATGCCTGCTGTGTGTAGCTGTCTGCTTTCCTTTACACTCAATGCAGCCAGCAGCAGCAGCCTGATGATGTTCCACGGCCGTTATCACTGTCCCGTCAGTTTTCATTAAAATCCTGGTTCCTAAGTTTAAATCAACGAGCTTCCACATACAACTGGACAAAAGATCTAAAGCTAGAGCAAGCTGACAATAATCTGCATTGACTGCGCTATGGAATACGAACTTTAATGTTACTCACACATTATGCTTGGTCTTGTCGGATGTTCAGCAATTCCAGCGCTCTTCGTATCGACAACAAACTGATTTTCACGCACAACTCGCGCGCTGTTCCGGTCCACAGGCAAGGTGGAGTTGCCTCCCTTAAGCTGTTTTTTTCTACTTCTTTTCTGTGTGTGTGTGTGTGTGTGTGTGTGTGCGTGTGTGTGTGTGTGTGTGTGTGTGTGTGTGTGTGTGTGTGTGTTGTTGTTGTTGTTGTTGTTTTCTTTGTTTCTTTGTTTTTGTGTGATTGATTGCTTAATTATTTCTTTCTTTCTCTCTCTCTTTCTTTCTCCCCCCCCCCTTCCCCCCAAAAAATCATCATTAATTTTTAGGGGAACCAGCGCGTATAATCATCACATTGCCCACCTTTCAATCATATAACTCGCAAGTGTGTTTCTATGATGACTATACGTTTATAAGCCTCTGTGTGTGTGTGTGTGTGTGTGTGTGTGTGTGTGTGTGTGTGTGTGTGTGTGTGTGTGTGTGTGTGTGTGTGTGTGTGTGTGTGCATGCGCGCGCGTTCGCGTGTTGTTTGTTTCTTTGTTTCTTTGTTTTTGTGTGGTTGATTGCTTCATTCTTTCTTTCTTTTCTTCCTTTCTTTCTTCCCCCCCCCCCTCCCACCCCCCACCCCCACCCCCCCTCCTAAGAAAAATCATCATTCAGGGGAACCTGCGCGTTAATCATCACATTGCCCACATTTCAATCATGCAACTCATAATTGTGTTTCTATGATGACTATTCGTTTATGATTCAGCTTCTGTGTGTGTGTGTGTGTGTGTGTGTGTGTGTGTGTGTGTGGTGTGTGTGTGTGTGTGTGTGTGTGTGTGTGTGTGTGTGTGCGTGTGCGTGCGTGCGTGCGTGCGTGCGTGCGTGCGTGCATGCGTGCGTGCGTGTGTGTGTGTGTGTGCGCGCGCGCGCTCGCGTACATGTTAATGTCGATATGATAACGGATAATGTGGTGTTAGTGAGGCCGTTCATTGTCGCTTCACTAAAGTTTTGTTATTTTACCGCAGTTTAGTTTGAATAGAAAACGAAATTGACATACACACAGACCAAATTTCAATAATATAATGAGTCAATTTCTGTATTTGTTTGATCACACGTGTGCATACCGTTGTCACGACCGACCCCTGGAGGTCTGCCCTGACAGGATCGGTCTAGGTGGGAGTGAAGGGAGTGACTGACCTCACACGCCTCGCAAGAGCCCACACGAGAAAGATTACGATACAACACCCCATTTATTCACACCAACACACACAGTCATAAATAAGCATTCCAACACACACAACATGCACAATCACAATCAAGCATTCCAACGCACACAACATGCACAATCACAATCAAGCACTCCAACACACACAACATGCACAATTATAAATAAACATTTCACCATACGACGTACACAATCACGATTACAGCATTCCTGCACATATGACATATACACAATTATGAAGAAACCTTTCCAGCATCCATCCCTTCCCACACCCTGGAGTGCCTCCACTCCCCTGCCCCCGTCAAGTCTACTGGGAGCACCCTATCGCACTAGGTGCTCCGAACCGGGTCGGTTCTCGCAGGGAGTCGCTCAAAGCCAACAACCCTCGACACACAAGCAGGCAGTGAAGAGCGCGTCCCGGAGGGGGGGGGGGGGGGGGGGGAACGTGGCGCTGTTACTGGAGGTCCTGGACGGGGGTCAGGGCCGGCCAGTCAAGACGGCGGGCTCCTCTACCAGTCCGCGGTCCCGACCAGAGCGTGGCCTCGACCAGCGCGTGGCACCATCCAGTCCGCGGTCCCAGCCAGAGCGTGGCCTCAACCAGCACGTGGCACCATCCAGTCCGTGGTCCCAGCCAGAGCGTGGCCTCAACCAGCACGTGGCACCATCCAGTCCGTGGTCCCAGCCAGAGCGTGGCCTCAACCAGCACGTGGCACCATCCAGTCCGTGGTCCCAGCCAGAGCGTGGCCTCAACCAGCACGTGGCACCATCCAGTCCGTGGTCCGGGTGAAGCCCCCGAGAGGGGGGGGGGGGAGGAAACGTAGCTGGGAGGAGAGAAGAAAGGGGGGGAAGGAAGAAGGAAGGAGGAAGGAAGGGTACTGGAACCCCGCCGTCAATACAGTCTGACCCATGCTGCTAAATCTTAACAGCCACTCGCATGATGGGCGAGGGGAAGTCTATCAAACGCCCCAACAGCCCCAGCTCAACACAGACCTGAGCATAACGCAGTAAACCGATCAAATCGTTAAAGTCTTCTCACATGAAGCAGGTAAGGGACTGCATTAAATCAACAGGCTATAAAACAAATATGAATTATCTTCACCCCTCTCTCACTCACGTTTAACAATTTCCTTTCTTAGGAAATAAACCAACACAGCGACCATCGCTTAATAACTGCCACCACATTTGCAAATAATAATTCAATGGCATAATTGTCACATTTTATAGCCACATTTCAAAATAACACAAATCTCCAACCACGCATCCGAACGACAAATCATGCGTACGCACACTCGCGAACATAAAAACTCGTTCTCCTTGCACACACAAACAGACGGTGGCCGAAGAATAAGAGTCCGGCGAATGTGACAGGGGCGGACGAGCGAGACCAAGCAAGTTCCAACCTGAATCACCAGGTTCTCTCCCATCCCCACCGACTACCGCATCACCAGATGCATAAACAGGAAGAAAGAATTTTGGATATAATTTAGAATGGCCAGGTTAAAGATTGAATTAACCAGAAAAAAAGGTTTCCAACAATATTTCTTTTACAATTTTGAAAACAAAAGAAAATTGCGCAAAAGAGAAGAATAAGCCGGCTAACAACAACAAACAAAACAAACAAACCACGAAAACTGATGCTTACCAGCTACCCGTGGGTGACCCAGAAGAGGCGGGTCAAACGACTCTCTCTGCCCTCTGTCCAGTCGAGAGGACAGAGGCACAGGTGCGGAAAAAGAAGAAGTGATGTCCCTCTCCTACAGGCCGACTGTAGGAATTGAAGATACCGACTGTACCTTCGATGATACGGTGAAGAACCAAGACCGGAGCAGGCGCTCCCAGAGACATCTTCCGCTCGAGTGAAGAGCTAACCTCCCTCAGCGATGGCGGCCAACATGCCACCTACGTCACAGAGTGAGCATACTTCAAGCTAAAAGAAATGAAGCACGTGCGACAGGTAAAAAGACAGGCGAGAGGCCGATAGACAGCAAGTTCGAGAGAAAGGTACCAGCCACCCGTGAACCTGCAGGATGAATAGCACGGGCAGTGGAATTAGAGAGAGAGAGAGAGAAAGCAAACCGAAGTTGAGCTGAACTACACCAAGGTGCAACCGCACCATAAGCCACATTAAGGGACGGATACACGACAACAGCAACGACAATAAATAAATGGGTAATTCCGCCACCCTAGATGGGTCAAACGTCGTAGGCCTCGTGACAAACTCGTGACAAACCCCCCTTCTAAAAGCATCTGTTTCTCTGAGATACAGTGCTCCTTTGAACCTTGACGCATGTGCAAATTCACAACAATGGGACCGAACCCAACTCTCTGTGATCGACAGAGTACGATAAATCCAATACAAACATTCTACGATAGAATCACACAGGGAAATACATAATACTACATTTATCAAACAACTAAGCAAACCTTCTAACCATGAAAGTAACAATCCGAACCATTGGTGATTCACTACCGTTAACATCACTGAAGTGAAAACTGTCACTATACCTGATACAGAGACCAAAAGGGGATATAACCCTGGTTGAGGGAAGTGTCCCTCTGACTGATTTTCCAATGTGCTGACTACGGAGCTCGGCTAAGATAGTCAGCATCCGTATTACAGGAACCCTTGATATGACGGAAAGTGAACGCATGACTCTGCAGTTCCACTGCCTAACTCATGAGTCGACGACTGACTGGCCGGATCCGGTCCAAGCACTGGAGAGGATGATGATCGCTCTCCAGTACAAACTTCCGGCCGTACTTCTTCTTGGGCACGCCAGTGCGCGTCCAAATCTGCCTGAGAGATTCAGCAACAGTAGGGGCATCGATAGTCCTAAGCGGGACAGCCTCTGGGTATCGAGTCGCGTAGTCCACCACTACCAAGATGTAGCGGTGACCGCGATCGGATAGTGGCTTAATGGGTCCCACCAGGTCGACACCGACCTTGCTGAATGGCTCCCCAACCCGTGGCACTGACCCTAGGGGAACACGCTTCAAGCGACCCTTAGGCGTTGTCCGTTGGCAGACATCGCAACTGCGGCAGTACTGCCTAACCT
>JAFLJL010015374.1:5000-35992 GCA_018398815.1 Conus ventricosus
TCTTGGTGACGCGGAGGTTCGTGATACACTCCCATGAGGCCACTACATTTGCATCCTCATCAACCACACACACACACACACGACACACACACACTCTGTTAATAATGCACAGTAATCAATGTTAGTTAACATACCCAAGGTCTTGACCACACATTGGAGGTACATTATCTTAAGCGTTCAGTGGGATTTGTTTTCTTACCTAAAGAAGCAAGAGAGGTCCGTTTGTCAAATATTCATACATCAGGCTAACAAGCGCGCCCAGACTTCTCACTCTCTCTTCTCTCTCACTCTCTCTCCTCTCTCTCTCTCTCTCTTCTCTCTCCAGTATTTCTTGTGATTACAGGCAAGATTTAACCAGCCTGATCTTTATGAGAATGAGTATCATATTATGATTATTGATGATGATGATGATGATGATGATATATGATCATCCTCATCATCAACATCATCAGCATCATCATCATCATCTCATCATCATCATGACATCAGGTCATCATCATCATCATCATCATCATCATCAGCATCATCATCATCATCACATCATCGTTGTTGTTGTTGTTGTTTTTATCATATCAATTAATCGCAATGCTTTATACTATTTCATCTTATTGTTATTATTACTTATCATTATCATCATCACATTAAATCATCATTAATGTCATCATCATCATTATTATCATTATCAACATCATCATCATCATCATCATCATCATCATCATCCACATCATTATATTATTATTATTATTATGTTGTTGTTGTCGTTGTTGTTGTTGTTGTTTGTTGTTGTTGTTTACTATACCTTTAATGCGAAAGAAATGCACGTGTCATATCAGCTTATGACGCGGCTTTTTTCATAACATTGTTCTTTTTGTGTGGAGGGGGGGGGGGGGGGGGCAGCTACAAAACACAGAAAACAAACACTTCGTATCTCAGGTGCATACTTCTTGTATACTGCTGTAAGCCAGTGAAACATTTACTTCCATTCGTGCGCTAAGAGTTATTGGTTCTGTTTCATGGACATCTCCTTCCTGTGGACCATCTGAATAAGCCTGGGTTTTCATCTCCAACCCATCTCTTCAGTCTCAGTCACTCTGTCTCAGTCTCTCCTGCATCCTCTCACTGCCGTCTTGCTCTGTTACGTTTGTCTGTCTGTCATGTACTGTCGGTCTTCCTGTCTGTCTGTCTGTCTCCCTCCTCTCTCATGCCAACAAGAACACACATTCAGATAGATGTGAAACAAGCTTGATTCACTTTCTAACAGACGCACGAGCAAGTGCGCGCCGCACAGCGCCGCGCACAGTACAGACAAGCAGACATACACTGACACAGAACGACACAGACACACACACAACACACACATACACAACACACACTCCACCACACCACACACACAACACAACACCACACACACACACACACACAACCCACATTTTGGAGTACATGAATACACAGCACATACGTAGACACAGACAATTATTAAACTCAATGCACCCCGCTTTCACTCTCTGTTAGTTCGGAAGACAATTACAGACAGACATAAATGCCACAGAGAGAGAGAGAGAAGAAGAAGAAAAAAAAGATGAAGAAGAAGAAGAAGTCCGATAGAAAAGAAGAAAAAGAAGAAGCACAGAGAAGAGAGAGAGATAGAGAGAGAGAGAGAGAGAAGAGAGAGAGATAGAGGGGGGGGGGGGGGGGGAATCGCGTTCCAAGGAAGACTAGAGGAGTCCATCTTGACAAGTCTTTTTTTTTTTTTTCATTTTTTGAAGAAGGAGAAAATCGGAATGATAAAGCAATAAGTAACTAACCAACTAAATAAACAGGTAAATACAAACTTTCATAAATACATAATAACAATGAATTGTACCCCGTATCAACTAACTATTTATTATTAACACAAATGAAGTTTAAAAATATGCATTTGGTATGTTACAACAAGTTAAACGTCAGTTTGTAAAGGGTCAAAGATTATATTATGACATTTTAAATAGATAATCATACACCATCCTCCGAAAATCTTTATCAGTACGAACTGGATAATAAAACTGAACTGCACGTTGAAAATGACTGGAAAACAACTGTTTTTCTTTTAATCTGAGTAAAATTTCTGACATAAAAAATGAAATGATACAGTTACGAATATTACACAGATGTCATGTACTAAATGTTGTGCTGAAAAAAATGGGTGTATGAACAGCGAAGTTTTGTACTTTCTGTACCTCTTGTTAAGGACAGTATTACACATATTTTTTGGGTATTGTACGGGTCATATATACACAGTTTTTTTTGGGCAACGCTGTGGTTTGATGAATGAAAAAGTATTTGTGCATTAATTTCAGATAACTGACCATTAAGCCATAGTTGGATTTGAGAACGATATACATAAAGACCATGTATTTTATTTAATTGTATATTTTGCAAAACACTATTTATATATCAGTGTAGAAAAACAAACAGAAAATCACCCAGACGTTTCCAGTTATTTCTTAATACGCTGAAATACCAAGATATAAAACTGAAGATACATTGCTCGAAAAAAATTTGTATATAATGATTTCTCTTTCCAAATGGCACCATATACGCCCGAAAAATTGTGTTTCCGCAGGCTCAGAATGAATTATAATATTACCGACTCATTATGACATTGTACATTATACGTTACAATCATGATATATACCACCTAAAAACTGTTACAACCAACATACAAACCAGCCTAAAACAACCCCCTTTGGATACAGGTACAGAACTTCAATATATATTTCTATATATATAATATCTATAATATAATATAAAATTATATATATATATATATATAATAAATATATAATATATATATGTGTTTATGTATGTTATATATAATGGTGTGGTATTTGTAGATATTTATACATGTGTCTGTAATGTATGTATATATATGTAAGTATGTAGTTATATGTTGTATATGTATATGTATAAGATTATGTATATGTGTATATATTTATGTGTGTATGTGTTATATATGTGTATGTATGTACATATTCATATTTGTGTATATGTATATATATACAGAAAACAAAGACACATATGTAAAATTTTCATCATACACTAGGCTTGCCTCATGTGTCCTCTCTCTTCTCTCTCTTTTTTCTCACTCTCTCTCCTACCACGTAAAGAGTCTGTAACCGTGGCCTTAAAAATGTAAATGGAATTGTACTGGTTTAGTATGTTGATTTCCTCTTTAATATCTATATCTTTGTTTGGATTTGTTCTCTTATATTTTATAAGTTCTAATATGTGTAACTGTTGGCCTTATTAGAATAAAAACCAAAAAACTATAATATATTTACAAAAGCCAGTTCCTTTCACTGCTCCTGCCTACACCAAATACAAATACAACCACACCCCCCAACCCTACCCCCACCCCCACCCCCCCCCCCCCCCCCCCCCGCTCAACGAAACCTCCCTCCCCCCCTCCCCCCCCCTCCCCCCCCCCCCCCGCCCCCCCCCCCCCCCCTCCCCTCCCCCCTCCCTCCCCCCCCCCCCCCACCCCCCCCTCCCCCCCTCCCCCCTCCCCACCCCCTCCCCTCCCCCCCCCCCTCCCCCCCCCCCCCCCCCCCCCCTCCGCCTTAACCCATCCGCCCCCTCCCTACCTTCTTGTTTCCTATTATCACTTGGTTTAATGTCGCTAAAATCCTTGTCGCTTTGTCCCCAATGTGCATTATGTTTTTGACGAACTGGAACCAACTTGTTAAAAATAATATTTTTTCAAAGTTTTTTACAAAAATCCTACGCAAACATTTTCGCTAGTAAACTTTTTCCTTGAATTCTTGATATTCGACTTTCACGATGATAATCTTTTCTTTCTCCTTCTCTTTCCTTCTTCTTCTTCTTCTTTCTTCCTTTCTTCTCTACTTTTTCCCTTCTTCTTCTTCTTCTTCTTCTTCTTCGTCTGTTTCGTTCTTCTTGTTCTTCTTCTTCGATCCTTTTCTTTTTCTTCTTCTTCTTCTTGTGGTTTTTGTAATTGTTGTTGTTGATGTTGTTTGTTCTTCTTGTTCTTCTGTTCTTCTTCTTCTTCTTTCTTCTTCTTCTTCTTCTTCCTTCTTCTTCTTCTTCTTTTCTTCTTCTCTTCTCTCCTCCCTCCTCCTCCTCCTCCTCTCCTCCTCCGCGCTGCTTCTTCTTCTTCTTTCTTCTTCTTCTTCTTCTTTTCTTCTTCTTCTTCTCTTATGGCGGCTGCGTGTGTGCAGCTGCGGCTGGCTGTTCTTCTTCTCTTTCTCGTTCGGCAAACAATTACCGTGTGCTGACTCAATTAACCTTTTGAGACCTAGGGCTTACCTTCCGGGGCGAAATTAGCATTTGTACGGCGTTGAGTGGCTTACACATCGCGCAGTCGATCTGCAACCTACCAGGGCCATTCTAAAATAAAGAAGGTTTATGAAAACCTCATTAGCCGCTAAACACTGATGGATTGAGAAGGAGAAGAAGAAGATTGACGGAGATGGAGTAAAAATGGATCATTCTATTATTTTAGCCTCCCAACCCCACCCCCGAGCTCTCCCTCCCCCCTCTCCCTCTCTCTTACCGTTCTCTCTCTCTCCTCACTCCCTCTTGTCTCTTCCTCTCTCTCCATCTCTCTCTCTCTGTCTATTTCCTCTCCTCTTTGTCTCTCCTCCCTCCTGTCTCTCTCATGTCCTCTGTCTCCTCTCTCATCTTCTCCCTCCTTCTCCCTCCCTCATCACTCTCTCGTCTCTCTCTCCTCTCTCTCTCGTTCTCTCTTCTTCTCTCTCGTCACTCTCTCTCTCTCTCTCTCAAGAACATACATATCCATATGAATGCAGACATGTGCTTCCATTTATTGCTTTTAAACCAACCATGACTAGGCAACGTATCACACACACACAGAACCACAGGTACAACTCACACCACACACACAACAAACACACACACACACAACACACGTCTTACCACACACACACACACACACACACCACCACCACACCCACACACACCACACACACACCACACACACACACCACACACACACTAATCGTTTTCGAATTAATAAGAGGAAATCAACTGCAGCAGTTGGCAGCTTTGAACAAGAGAAGAACCTGAACTGATACATGGATGGTCCTTTGTTAGCCAGGTTCTAGGAACTGTTGAGAAGTGATGCGACAACCTTGTGTAAGGGCCGTTTGTCCTATTGGTCTGGTATACTAGGGGAGTGAGAAGGTCTTGTTCTCCATACCTAGACGATGTTGCGCAGGATAGATTTTGTTTATTTCCATGGAGGAAAGACGGTTTACCGTTTTTTGTGCTAAATCGCGTAGAAAATTGCTCTATAATTGGATCGTCTATAAGGGTTGTGTGTGTGTGTGTGTGTGTGTGTTGTTTGTTGTTTGTGTGTGTGTGTGTGTTGTGTGTTGCTTGTGTGCGTGCGTGTCGTGCGTGTGCGTGCTGTGTGTGTGTGGGTGTGGTGTGTGTGTGTGTTGTGTGTGTGTGTGTTTGTGTGCCGCACGCGTTTTTTTCGACAGAGAGAGGAGAGAGAGTGAGAAAGAGAGGATAGAGATGAAGAGAGAGAGAAGCAGAGCAAGCTCCCGTGCTTGTATGATAAAATTGGATCCCCTGAAGCATGACGTTTCACTATAACAAGTGGCGGAGAGGAAATCACCACGGGTCCATTTCGTTAACCCTCCTTGCACAGAACTCCAACGTTCCTGCATTCTGGGCTGGGGGAATATGTCTGCCTATGCATCCCACACGGTGTCAAGAAGATAGCAGCAAAACCGTTTCTCTTTTCTTCAAAGAGAATATCAGGCTGGGCATGGAATTTCCTTATATCACAAGGTGATCGTGTTACAACGAACACCGCGGCGCGCGCCTGCGGTGTTGGGTGTGTTGATGTGTTGTGTGTGTTGTTGTGTGTGTGTGTGTGGTGTTGTGTGTGTGTGTTTGTCCGTTTTGTCTGCTGTCCGTTTACACACACAAGCGCGGCGCGCGCTTGCGTGTGTGTGTGTTGTGTGTGTGTGTGTGTGTGTGTGTGTGTTGTTTGTGTGTGTGGTGTGGGGTTGTCCGTTGTTCTGTCTGTTCCGTTTGTCTGCGGTGTGTGCCGTGATTTACGTATTTTTTGAAGGGTATGTCAAAGGTGTGTGTGGTTTGTGTGTGTGTGTGGGGGTGTGGTTTTGGGTTTGGTTTTGTTGTGTGTGTTGTGGGGTGTGTGTGTGTGTGTTGGTGTGTGTGTGTGATTGTGTGTGTGGTTGCGTGGTGTGTGTGTGTTTTGTGTTTGTGTGTGTGCCGTGTTTGTGTGTTGTGTGGTGGTGTGTGTGGTGTGGTGTGTTGTGAAGCGTTGTGTTGTGTGTTGGTTGTGTGTGTGTGTGTGTGTGTGTGTGTGGTGTGTGGTGTGTGTGGTGTGGTTGAATTGCGTTGGTGTGGTGTGTGGGTGTGTGTGTGTGTGTGTGTGTGCGGCTTACTTCTCGGCTGGGTGCGTGCGTGCGAAGCAAACGAGCGTGCGTGCGTGCGTTTGTGCCGTGCGTCGTACGTGCGCGCGTGCGTGCCTCTGGCGAGCTACAAGATCGTTGGCAATTTCCATCATATGCAAACAAGCTGTTTAAAAGACTCAGGAACACAGCACCAGACAACAACCATTTCACTAACGTTTCAAAGTAGATAAACACCACACACACACACACACACACACACACACACCACACACCACGCACGCACGCAAGCACCACACACTGCTCACACACTTGGGGGGGCTATGCTGACTTTTCAAATGAATGGCAAGTTAAAATGGGAAACTTTGTCACGACAAACCCGTCTCTGTGGCCGCTCAACGCAGAGTCGCCGAAGATTGCTATCAATGAACATCTGTGGCTGGGTTGTTTTCCAGAAGTAGGCCCTCTGTTCAGTGCATAGTATTCGTACTGCTCGTGATGATTTAAGTATTCGCACATAGCCATGACGCTCCTTTAATAACGGATAGAACTCGTTTCTCTGTTCATTGGGCATTAACACAAATACTGATCATTCAGAGAAGGATAATGCGGTGGAAGGAGAGGGAGGAAGGCTGTTGTTTAGTGCTAAACCATAGTCAGTGTGTGTGGTGTGTGTGAGTGTGTGTGTGTGTGTGGTGTGTGTGTGTGTGTGTGGGTGGGTGTAATGTGTTGTGGGTGTGGGAGCGTGCGTGCGTGCGTGCGTGCCGTGCCTGCGGCTGCGTTCCTGCGCGTGCGAGTGTGTGTGTGTCTGTGCGTGTGCGGGTGCGTATGTCTGTGTGCCTAGTAAGTGACTGATGTATGCAAAGCATAGGAACATCTGACCAGAAAATGTATTCAACAAATCAGAAATTAAACCTAGCCGCGCCCCGCCGACAAACAGTACACTAACAGAGCGACGCACAGCTAAGTAAATAACTGCAGGAGCTAAAACATATCGAAGGTTTGGCACAGTCGTGGCGCCACAACCTCGGTCACGACAGGAAATTAGGAGAAAATTAACGGAATGTTAATATCCCTCTGGTCACATAACCTCTTCCTGTTTAGGAGATTTTCAATTACACTTTTATAACAAGCATCCACAATGTATGACAGATTATGAAATTCTCTTAGGAGCTCTGGTGAGTTGTGTGTGTGTGTGTGTTGTGTGTGTGTGGTGTGTGTGTGTGTGTGTGTGTGGTGTATGCGTGTTTGTGCGTCGGTGTGTGTGTGTAGTGTGTGTGTTGGGTTGGTGTGTGTGTGTGTTGTTGGTGTGTGTGTGTGTTGTGTGTGAGTGCGGCCGCGCGTGCGTTTGTGCATGCGTGCGTGCATACCTGTAATCTCGGGACGATCATACGTGTATGTGGTGTGTGGTGCATTGCGCGCAGCTCGCGCATGTGAAATGTGTGTGTGTGCGTGCGTGCGTGCTTGCGTGCGTGCGTGCATACTGTGTGTGTGTGTTGTGTGTGGGTGTGTGTGTGTGTGTGTGTTTGTGTGTGTGTGTGTTTGCTGTTATTGTTTCTTTTGTGTCTGCGTGCGTGCATGCTCGCTGTTGTTTACATACGTGTATGTGTGATGTGTGTCTGTGTGTGCGTGCGTGCGTGCGTGTGTGTGTGGTGTATGTGTTGTGTGTTGTTGTGTGTGTGTGTGTGTGTGTTGTGTGTGTGTGGGTGTGTGAAGAACAAAGAACAAGGAACAGAACAATTCTTTATTTGCCGTCACCTTGAAAGATATTTAATAATAATAATAATATTAAATCGTGCTTATATACGCTCTTCGATGAGATAAGACATCCTCATTGCGCTTTACTAAACGGAAAAATAAAAGTTTCCATTTACATTGCACAATATATAGGAAAAATGGCATCAAAACCATAGGTCCCACAAAGCAAGCACTAATACAGATGGCACAATCCCACATCCCCCCCCCCACTCTATCCCGCCCCCCCCCGTCCCCCCCCCCCCCCCCCCCCCACCCCCCCCCCCCCCCCCACACACACACACACACACCGCCACCCCCACACACAACGACATTATAGAACAACGCTGACAATAATTTGGAATAGAAGAAAAGAACCAACCCCATCCCCACCCCCACCCTCCTCCAATTTCGGAACAAACTGCACGGTATCCAATAAGAAAACATGCAGAAGGAGCAACCCAACACCCACACAGGGCAAACTCAACACGAAGCAACAATAAAACCTACGCGCCGCAAACGCACACACAAAACACTAACACACTACACGCAAAAGCCCACAAGCATTCAGGCGACGGAAGCCGGCGCTGCACATACAAGAGGCAAAGGAATGGAGAATGCATGAAACAGCATTAAACTCGTACTCTATGAATAAAGACAAAAAAGACTTCTTGAAATATATGCGTTTTTGAGGACATAGATTTGAAACGCAGAGAGAGTCTGTGAAGAGCGGAGCTGGGAGGGAGGGAGGTTCTTTTCCAGACAAGGGTGGGGGCTGTGATAACTGAAAGAAACTAGGCCAAAGATTTCAGTTTCATTGCGGGGAAGCTTGAGAAGTTTGGTCACTGCTAGAGGCGAAGGAGTGCGAAGGGTTGATAAGTGACAATTAGTTGGAAAGAGAAGCAGGCAATGTTTCATCAAAGTTTCCGGAAATGCAAGGTTGCGAGGTTATTAAACTGAATGCGCGCATGAAAAGTAAAGCCACATGTAGTCTAACTAACAGAGGTGTATTGGTTCTTTTGGATCATTTGGAAAACAACCTGGTGCATTTTGTTTTGACTAACGTGAGTCGGTTTATATCGACAGTGGGAAGACCGGCAAGAATAACTGTTACAGTAGTCGAGTTTGACATGAGGATGGAAAACAGATAAGGGGGTTTTGGGCAGTCCCTTTCTGTGTAAGGATATGAGAGCGAATTGACGCGATCTTTCCTCAAGCCAAATAGCTGAACGACACAGGTGACCGAGTCTGGACATTCATTGACAGCGTGGTACTATCCAAATGGACACCCATATCCCTCACCTGTCTCAAAGGAATTTTTGTTGGTTCCAGCTTGAATAGATTTTCAGAATTGAGATCCAAAACAGAACGAGGTGCTGCCAACATAGCCTCAGTTTTTTCATCATTAGCTTGAGCATGTTTTAAGCACCATGATTTAACATATTGGAAACCACAGTTCAAATCCGATACCAAAAGATGGATGAAGCAGCGCAGCAGCGTCGTGCAGCTGTGTCATCGCAAATTTCTGATGAGGAACCGTGTGCCTCAATGACAATAGATAGAGATTGAAATAAACGAGAAGAAGAGAAATAGGGCCCAAAACGAGCCTTGGGCACAACCAAATCCAGGGAAGGGGAGAAGCGACCTCTTGCCACCAATCATACACAATTGAGTTTCTGGCCCAGTCAATATGACCGAAAAACCTTCTATTGCAGTGCCTGTGATACCGAAGACACCGACAGTCTTTTTTAAAAGAATACTGTGGTCGATAAGTCAAATGCGGCACTGAGATATAGCAAAGGTCAGAAGCGATGTCCTTTTTGTTGTGCATCGACCGAAGAAGCCTGTCAGTCACCCAAAGCAATGCTGTCTCGGTACAGTGATTCTGTCTGTACGCATACCGGTAATTTTCGTACAGATGTGCTCGGGACAGATGGCGTTCGAGTTGCACAAGACTAACCTTTTCCAGGAGGTTGGAGAGAAAAGAAAGGTGAGAAACTGGTCTGAAGTTTTTAAGTTCATCGGGACATAGGCCATTTTTTCTTAGAAGAGGACTACCAGAGCCAAGTTTAAAACATTCCAGGAACGCAGCCTGTAGCCAGGAGAAACATTTATAAATTCTCGTGAGAACTGGGGCAGATCCTTCAAGATTTTGTTTGGTGAGGTTGGTGGGGATTGGGTTCACCAATCACAGCACTTTTGTAGCAGAACTAGGGAAATAATTCTAGAGAACTAAGACTCCGAACAACTGTAGGTCAAAACTCTAAGCTTGTGGCCGTTAAATTATTTTGAAGTTTGGTGGCCCGGCTTGACAATCCAAATCAAGCATTCTTTTTGACCAGCTTTCTCATGAAAAAAAAAAGCGAAAAACGTTTCTGGAAGTTTTGCAATGGGTCAAGGTTGCTTGGGAGGGGGAAATTTAACTGTGCCCAAGAGCTGACCAGCCACTGCATACAACTGTTTTTTTGGAGGAGGTACAATCGGCAATAAGGCCACAATAGTATTTCACACTCGGACGTTTTCTTAGTAAACGTAGTGGTAAGATTCATTTTCTTGACTCTGCTTGATGGACAGTCAGACCAGTTGACCTCCATCTGCTTCTCCACCTGACGAACATCTTTCTTTCCTAGCTTACGCGTCCCTGACACACTGGTTTGTATCCTCCAACTGCGCTGAGAGCGGTCAGAGTCACCATCCGGTAACAGAGAGGGCGTGCTTGGGCCATAATGCGGCGGAGACCCACGTTTGACTGGTCCGGCCAAGCTGGAGTCAGGTCAGTCCCTCATATCACAGGCCGCCAGAGCCGCACGTCTTGCCTGAACGCATTGGGATCGATCCGCTTCAGGTTTCCTGACTGCACCATGCGCTGTTTTCTCTGGGCATCTCCATGGCAAGGCCTCCTAGATCGCCTCATGTCAGAGAAGGGAATTGTGAAGCACAAGACACAGCTGGACACAACGTGGAGGTTTTATCCACGCACTATGCACCATTCCAAAAGTGACCCGCAAGACCGCAAAACCGAATCTGGGTTGGCTGATCACAAGCTGTTTTGAGGCATGGTCCCTGTAAGAGGGTCTTTAGGAGGTAGTCTGACAAAAAGGGGGGGGGGGAAAAAAGCAAGGACAGGGAGTCAAAATGAAAAATCAGAGATCGCCAGCAGTCATAAACTACACCTGAGAGAATTTGACAGACGAGAAACCTAAACCGGAACTCACTCAATGAACATCTTGTCCGTCATATTGTTTGATTTGCCGGGAGGAGTCGGTAGAGACAGACAATGGTAACAGCACCCCTATTCCTGTGGAAAAAGAAGAATAACCTCCACGACACGGCCTCAAAAAACAGACAGTCATGTCGTGTCCGCAACCGACAATGAAGACAGTGGATGCATCGAGACAACAGCAATGCCACTCACAAACGCTTTCAACCACGGGGAAAAAAGAATGGAAATCGGAGCCTTCTGGGGTCAGTTTCAGTGATGTGGGCCTCGTCTCCTTGTTCGTAGAGCCACTTCTCCGTCAAAAGGAGAAGATCAAAATCATTGTCCTAATAATGATGCGTTTATTATCGTAGATTTGGCACTAAACCACAACGACTACAACAAAACAAGATGAAAAAAAAAAAGTTCGCTTCGATTATTAGCAAGTTATCGCCTGCCTTTAAATGCCTCAAAACCAAAGCTGGCTAATATCTGTTGTGTTGACCCTGGAGTTTAATAAGTACTTGGTTTGAATTCACCTTGGCACAAAATATTCTTCTTCCCTGGTCATCCGATAGATCTTGCAACCTGTTTCTAACTTGTATCTTAGTTTTGTTCTTAAGTCATAAAATATTCTACAATTATCTAGAAAAATGAAATTTCTCGTCTTCTATTTCATTACATGCTATGCAAAATCTTTGATTTCGTGGAATACCTGCATAGCGGCCTTTCTCAACATTTAAGTCATGCGAGCTAACACGCAATTTCAAAGCGCTTTGTTTTTTTGTACTGTCCATATCAGTTCAACAAGTAATATTCAATAGGCTATTCAGATGATTTGATGACATTGTAAAACTCTAAAATAAAATCGGCTGTGATTTTGTCTTTTCCTTTGCCCAAAATTGAATATACTTGGTCTTTTCAATTCAAATTGTTGTTGTATAGTGAATTTCAGTCTATGCTTACTCAGTTGGTTGACTGTTTCAAAAAACCAAAGCAGGTTTAAAATCCTAAACTGTAAAAGAATGTATTTGATAAACAAAGAGCCAGGCTATTGAAGTCCCTTAGTCTTTATTCATCATGTCGTTGTAAACCCCTTCTTAAATATGTTTCTTCCGACTTATCTACAATATGCAGCAAAAGCCAATGTTCGACAAGCTATGTGATTCCCCAATTGAAAACTTCCTAGTTCACTAGAGTCGTTAAATTAATTGTCTTTTGAGGGTAATAAAACTAACCAAGAAGACTTACTACCAAGAATTTTCATTTCCACCTTTAAGTTTCATGTTGGTTTTTTGGAAGAAATTACTAATTTTGAAAAAAATATTAGATATGTCAAATGAGTCCCAAGTTAGACATTGTACTTTTCTCATTACCATGGCAACCAAACTTCTGCTCCATATTTGCTATAGGAGAAACCAAAAACGAAAAGTTGTAATATTGTATCAAACGAATGTTGGTTCTCTGATTAATCGATATAATGAATATGAAGCTTTAAACTTGCTTGCTTGGCAAGTTGAGTTTTCGCCAAAATAAAGGAGGCCGACAGAATGCATAGTTATTCCATATATTTGTACTGATCAGTTGTACTGAATTATCCAGAACCAAATTTAAATAAGATGGGAAACTTTGGTTTTTTAATGTGTAAAAAATAAATACCTTTGTTGTCGTTTGTACCGTAATTTTACAGAACCACCAAGTTAAACAAAAATCATTCAATCTGTCAAGCCTTGTTTTGAAGACCTTTCTTTGTTTTTAGATAACATAACTAGGTCATCTGCATACATTAAACATGATATAGGGGTCTTTTCATCAGTGCAGACTATCCTGTCTCAACCAATATCCTTTGGAATATCATTAACGAGTAATGGACCACCTTGGGTCAAAGTCATGGTCAGGCCGACAAACAGAGCGGTCGTTCACATACAGTAGCAACAAACACTCCGCAGTGAAGAGCGACGCAACAGAACAGAAAGCACATTCACAAAGTTGTACAGTCTTCAATCCGATTCTGATCAGAAGACGGTCTTAACCTGACCTGATGAGCTGGAGCCGAGATACCTGAACATCAAACGGCAAGGTGATCCATGCCTGCAGCCTACTACCCCAGCCCCCCCCCCTCACTGCCATCTTGCGACTTGCGAGTCCACCTCAAGTCCATCCTTCAAACATCCATGTCCTGAACGAGTGGAAGAAAACAAGAAGAAAACCGGTCCGCTTCGATGAGACGAATTTTAATGAGGGAAAGTATGGAAAAGCATGAGTAAATGCATAAAAAAAAATAAGTAAACTGCATTTGACGGGTTTGATTGTCAAATCTGAGACATTGCAGTAAATGGAAAACGTTCTGTTTTTTAAAGTTGAATCTTGAATTTTCAGTTATGAAATAAACAACTGAACTTAAATTTCATTCAGAGTGATGTGCTAGAGACATACGGTTTTCCACAAACAGTTGTTTTTGAAAGTCGCTTGGGAAAGAAAGATCAAAGTGAACACAAAAAAATTAAAAATAAAAGAACATTGTTGACCTTTTGGACAATTGAAACATCTTAAAGTATTCAAAGAAAGCCACTGAAAACATTTAATATGCAATGTTAAAAAGATAAATTTGTGCAACGACCAATGTGTGTGTGTGTGTGCCTTGCATGCATTCTTTGCGTGCGTGAGACGTGCGACGTTAGCGTGCGTTCGCGTTGTGTGTGTGGTGTTGTGTTTGTGGATATTAGCGAGGGGAGGGTGGGATGACTAAACATAGCGGGAAAGGTGAGGCGGTGGATGTGCAAAAACTCTCATCACTCCCATCCTCTCCGCTACGGGTCTGCTCGATTCCTCTCTCTTCTATCGCTCTCTCTCCCCGTCTCTCATCTCTCCTCGCTCTCAATGATGAGTTTGAGACACGCTCATCAAAAGGGCCACTGATGATGGACTTGGCGATTGTCGGGAAGTGTTTCCAACCGCTCTCACAGTAAGAGGAATGATATTGAAGCTGCAGAAACAATGAGACAGGTGGGTTTCGCAGGTTGATAAACACTCCTCTGTCTCTAACTCTGGCCTCTCTGTCCTCGTCCCTCAGTCTCTGTCTGTCTGTCTTCTGGTATCTCTCTCTCTGCCTGTTTTTCCCCCCTCCTGTCCCCCCCGTTCCCTCCCCCCCCCTCTCTCTCTCTATCTCCTCCTCTCTCTCTTTTCGTCACCCCTCTTTCCTCTCTCTGTCTCCTCTCTCATTCTCCATCTCTCCCCCTCACCTCCGGCTGCCTTCTCTTCCCTCCCCCCTCCACCCTCCCCTCCCACACCCTCTTCCTCCATCCTCCCCTCCCCTCTCTCCCTCTCCTCCCCCGCTCCCCTCCATCCTCCCGTCCCCCCTCTCCCCCCCTTCCTCTCACCCTCCCTCCTACTCTCTCTTCCCTTTCACTCCTCTCCTTCCCCCCCTCCTTCTTCTCCTCTCCTCTCTCTCTCCTCCCCTCCACCTCTCTATCCCCTCATCACTCTCGTTCCCCGCTCTCTATCTCCATTTCTCTCTCCCCAATCTCTCCTCTTCTCACGTCTCTCCTCTCTCTCTCTCTTCGTTCCCCCCACCTCCTCTCTCTCTCATCTCTCTCTCTCCTCTCTCCAAATGAACTGTCCGGAAGAGTAATTACTAATGGCAGACATGGTGCCACCCTCCTGTGTGATGCCTTTCAACCGTTCATTTTCGTTCCTTGGAAGGTAATGCTATTATTGGTGCCTGAAGAGTGATCCGGAGCTACAGACCCAATTTGGTAATTAACTAAGCTCTGTCATAATTCTATTTATTCAACATAGAATTACAATAAATCAAACGTCATTGTTGAGAAGACTTATTATTGTTAGTCTCTCCACGAGTATACCTTTCAAATGGGGGAAAAACAAAACTGCTATTGGTCATTGTTACAACTACAGGGGCAGTACCATCCCACCACATGTTTGAGTTTTCATCAAAATGTTTATAAATGAATATCAGTTTCAAAATTTAAACGTTTTGTTAATTGTTGTTCACAGACGAGAACATCGCAACTATAATATTCCATTTGCTGCTTCAAATATCTGCAAATAAAAAACTTAGATTCAAAAGTGGTGGAACATTTTTTAAGCGTGTTGTTCATAAACGATCTTTGTAGGCTGTCCTTCAGCTTGCTTCAAAATCTTTAAATAACATCAAATTCTGTGTGGTGTGTGTGGTTGTGTGTGTGTGTGTGTGTGGGGAGTGCGCCCGCGCGTGCGTTGTGCATGCGTGCGTGCATACCTGTATTCGGACGTTCATACGTGTATGTGTGTGTGTGCATGCGCGCACTCGCGCATGTGAATGTGTGTGTGTGCGTGCGTGCGTGCGTGCGTGCGTGCGTGCATACGGTGTGTGTGTGTGTGTGTGTGTGTGTGTGTGTGTGTGTGTGTGTGTGTTGTGTGTTTTGCTGTTATTGTTGCTGTTGTGTCTGCGTGCGTGCATGCACGCATGTTGTTGTACATACGTGTATGTGTGTGTGTGTCTGTGTGTTTGCGTGCGTGCGTGCGTGTGTGTGTGTGTGTGTGTGTGTGTGTGTGTGTGTGTGTGTGTGTGTGTGTGTGTGTGTGTGTGTGTGTGAAGAACAAGAACAAGAACAAGAACAATTCTTTATTGCCGTCACCTTTGAAAGATATTTAATAATAATAATAATAATAAATCGAGCTTATATAGCGCTCTTCGATGAGAGAAGACTCATCCTCAGAGCGCTTTACAATACAGGAAAAATAAAAGTTTCCATTAACATTGCACAATATTAGGAAAAAGGCATCAAAACAATAGGTCACAAAGCAAGCACTAAAACAGATGCACAAGCCCACATCCCCCCCCCCACTCTACCCCCCCCCCCCCCCCCCCCCCCCCCCCCCCCCCCCCCACACACACACACACACACACCGCCACCCCACACACACGACATTATATGAACAACGCTCGACAAGAATTTGGGGAATAGAAGAAAAGAACCAACCCCATCCCCACCCCCACCCTCCTCCAATTTCGTGAACACTGCACGGGATACAATATAAAACATGCAGAAGGGAGCACCCACACCCACACAGGGCAAACTCAACACGAAGCAACAAAAAACCACGCGCGCAAACGCACACACACGAACACACACACGCAAAAGCACACAAGCATTCAGGCACGGAAGCGCGCGTGCACATACAAGAGGCGAAAGGATGGAGAATGCATGAGAAACATGCATTAACTCGTACGCTATGAAGAAAGACAAAAAGACTTCTGAAAGAGATGCGTTTTGAGACCAGATTTGAACGCAGAGAGAGTCTGTGAAGAGCGAGCTGGGAGGGGAGGGAGTTCCAGACAAGGGGGCTTGATAACTGAAAGAACGTAGGCCAAAGGATTTCAGTTTCATGCGGGGAAGCTTGAGAAGTTTGTCACTGCTAGAGCGAAGAGTGCGAGAGGGTTGATAAGTGACAAGTATGTTGGAAAGATAAGCAGGCAATGTTTCATCAAAGTGTCGGAAGGCAAGTGTTGCGAGTTTATACTGAATGCGCGCATGAATGGGAAGCCAATGTAGTCTAACTAACAGAGGTGTAGTGTGGGTTCTTTTGGACATTTGGAAACAAGCCTGGCTGCATTGTTTTGTATACGTTGAAGTCGGTTTATATCGACAGTGGGAAGACCGGCAAGAATACTGTTACAGTAGTCGAGTTTTGACATGATGAGGAACAGATAAGTTGGGCAGTCCCTTTCTGTGTAAGATATGAGCGAATTGACGCGATCTTTCTCAAAGCCAAATAGGCTGAACGACACAGGTGACCGATCTGGACATTCATGGACAGCGTACTATCCAAATGGACACCCAGATCCCTCACGCTGTCTTCAAAGGGAATTTTGTTGGTTCCAGCTTGAATAGATTTTTCAGAAATGCGATCCAAAAACAGAACGAGGTGCTGCCAACAGAGCCTCAGTTTTTTCATCATTTAGCTTGAGCTTGTTTTTAAGCATCCATGATTTAACAGATTGGAAACACAGTTCAAATTCCGATACCAAAAGATGGAATGAAGCAGGCGCAGCAGCGTCGTGCAGCGGGGTGTCATCGGCAAATTTCTGATGAGGAATCCCGTGTTCCTCAATGACCATAGATAGAGGTTGAATATACAGAGAGAAGAGAAGAGGGCCCAAAACGGAGCCTTGGGGCACACCAAAGTCCAGGGAAGGGGAGAAGAGACCTTGCCACCAACAGACACAGATTGAGTTCTGCCAGTCAGATATGACCGAAACCATTCTAATGCAGTGTCTGTGATACCGAAAGACACCGACAGTCTTTTTAAAAGAATACTGTGGTCGATAGTGTCAAATGCGGCACTGAGATCTAGCAAAGTCAGAAGCGATGCCTTTTTGTTGTCAGCGGACCGAAGAAGACTGTCAGTCACACAAAGCAATGCTGTCTCGGTACTGTGATTCTGTCTGTAAGCAGACTGGTTAATTTCGTACAGATTGTGCTCGGACAGATGGCGTTCGAGTTGCACAAAGACAACCTTTTCCAGGAGTTTGGAGAGAAAAGGAAGGTGAGAAACAGGTCTGAAGTTTTTAAGTTCATCGGGACATAGGCCATTTTTCTTTAGAAGAGGAACTACCAGAGCATGTTTAAAACATCCAGGAACAGAGCCAGTAGCCAGAGAAACATTTATAATTCTCGTGAGAACTGGGCAAGATCGGCAAGATTCTGTTTGGTGAGGTTGGTGGGGATTGGGTCAAGATCACAGCACTTTGTAGCAGACTTGGAAATAAGTTCTGAGACGAACGACTCAGACACTGTGTCAAAACGGCTAAGCTTGTGGCCGTTAAATATTTTGAAGTTTGGTGGGCCAGCGTTTTGACAATCCAAATCATGCCTTATTTTTGACACTTTCTCATGAAAAAAGCGAGAAAACGTTTCTGGAAGTTGGCATGGGTCAAGGTTGCTTGGGAGGGGGGAAATTTGAACTGTGCCCAAGAGCTGACCAGCCACTGCATACAACTGTTTTGAGGAGGTACAATCGGCAATAAGGCCACTATAGTATTTCACTCGGACGTTCTTAGTAAACGTAGTGTAAGAGTTCAGTTTTCTTTTGTACTCTTCTTGATGGACAGTCAAACAGTTGACCTCCATCTGCGCTCCACCTGACGAACATCTTTCTTCGCGTCCCTGACACTGTTGTTTCTCCACGGCGCTGAGAGGGGGTCAGTCACCATCCTGGTGACCAGAGGGGCGTGCTGGTCCAGAATGCGGCGGAGACCCACGTTGTATGGTCGGCAAGCTGGTGGTCCGGCAGTCCCTCAGATCACAGGCCGCCAGATGCCGCACGTCTGCCTGGAACGCTTTGGGATCGATCCGCTTCAGGTTCCTGACTGCACCATGCGCTGTTTTCTCTGGGGCTTCTCCATGGCAAGGGCTCCTATGATCGCCTCATGGTCAGAGAAGGGGATGGTGAGCACAGCACAGCTGGACACAACAGTGGAGTTTTCACGCACTATGCACCAGTCCAAAATGTGACCGCACCGATGGGTTGGCTGATCAACAAGCTGTTTGAGGCAGTGGTCACTGAAGAGGGTCTTTAGTTGTCTGACATGGGGACAGGACAGGGAGTCAAAATGAAAATTCAGATCGCCAGCAATCATAACTTCACCTGAGAGATTTGACAGACGAGAAACCAAACAGGAAACTCATCAATGAACATCTTGTCCGTCATATTGTTTGATTTGCTGGGAGGAGGTCGGTAGAGACAGACAATGGTAACAGCACCCCTACTCTGTGGGAGAATAACCTCCACGGCCTCAAAACACAGACAGTCAAGTCGTCGCACCGACAATGAAGTCAGTGATTGCTTCGAGACAACAGCAATGCCACCACCACGCTTTCCACAACGGGGAAAAGAATGGAAATCGTAGCCTTCTGGGTCAGTTCAGTGATGTGGGCCTCGTCTCCTTGTTCGTAGAGCCACGTCTCCGTCATAAAGAGAAGATCAAAATCATTGTCGATAATGAAGTCGTTTATTAGTCGTATATTTGGCACAAAACAACAACGACTACAACAAAAAGAGAGGAAAAAAAAAGGTTCTTCGATTATCAATTTCGCCTGGCTTTAAATGCCTCAAAAACAAAGCTGGCTAATATCTGTTGGTGTTCCCTGGAGTTTAATAGAGTACTTGGTTTGAAGTCACTGGCACAAAATATTCTCTTCCTGGTCATCCGTTAGATCTTGCATCTGTTCTACTTGTATCTTTAGTTTTGTTCTTAAGTCATAAAATATTCTACAATTATCTAAAAAATGAAATTCGTCTTCTATTTCATTACATGCTATGCAAAATCTTTGATTTCGTGGAATACCTGCATAGCGGCCTTTCTCAACATTTAAGTCATGCGAGCTAACACGCAATTTACATAGCGCTTGTTTTTTTTGTACTGTCCATATCAGTCAACAAGTAATATTCAATATGATATTCAGATGATTTGATGACATTGTAAAACTCTAAACGGCTGTATTTTGTCTTTTCCTTTGCCCAAAATTGAATATACTTGGCTTTCAATTGTTGTTGTATAGTGAATTTCAGTCTATGCTTACTCAGTGTTGACTGGTTCAACCAAACATGGTTTAATCCTAAACTGTAAAGAATGTTTTTGATAAACAAGAGCCATGGATATTGCATTCCCTTGTCTTTATTCATCATGTCGTTGTATACCCTTTTTAAATATGTTTCTTCCGACTTATCTAAAATATGCAGCCAAAAGCCAATGGTTCGACAAGCTATGTGAATCCCAATTGGAAATCTTCCTAGTTCACTTAGAGTCGTTAAATTAATTGCTTTTGAGTGTAAACCAAGAAGACGTTTACAGAATTTCACATTTAAGTTTTCATGTGGGTGTTTTGAAGAAATACTATTTGAAAAAAATTAGATATGTCAAATGAGTCCATGTTAGACATTGTACTTTTCTCAGACCATGGCAACCAAACTTCTGCTCCATATGTTGCTATAGGAGTAACCAAAGTATCGAAAAGTTGTAATATTGTATCAAAACGAATGTTGGTTCCTCTGATTAATCGATATAATGAATATGAAGCTTTACTTGCTTGCTTGGCAAGTTGAGTTTTCGCCAAAATAAAGGAGCCGTCAGAATGCAAAGTTATTCCCAGATATTTGTACTGATCAGTTGTCTGAATTATCTCAGTACCAAATTTAAATAAGATGGGAACTTTGGGTTTTTTATGTGTAAATATCAATACCTTTGTCTTTTGTACATTAATTTTCATACCCCAAGTTAAACAAATTTATTCAATCTGTCAAGCTTGTTTTGAAGACCTTTCTTTGTTTTAGATAACATAACTAGGTCATCTGCATACATTAAACATGATATAGGGGTCTTTTCATCAGTATGCAGACTATCTGTCTCACCAATATACTTTGGAATATCATTTACGAAGAAATGGACCACCAGGGCAAAGTCATTGTCCAGCCGACAACAGCGGACGTTCATACAGGATCAACACTCCGCAGGGTGAAGTGCGACGCAACAGAAAGCACATTCACAAAGTTGTACAGTCTCAATCCGAGTCTGATCATGAAGACGTCTTTATACCTGATGAGCTGGAGCCGAGACCTGGAACATCAAGGCAAGGTGATCCATGGCCTGCAGCTCTACCCCTCACTCCATCTGCGACTGCGAGTCCAGCCTCAAGTCCACCTTCAACACCAGTCCTGAGACGAAGTGGAAGAAACAAGAAGAAACCGGTCCGCTTCGATGATGAAGAATTTTAATGATGGAAAGAATGGAAAAGCATGAGTAAATGCATAAAAAAAAAATAAGTAACTGAATTTGAAAGGGTATGAATGTGCAAATCTGAAGACATTGCAGTAAAATGGAGACGTTCTGTTTTTTAAAGTTGAATCTTGAATTTTCAGTTATGAAGAAAAACACTGAACTTTAAATTTCAGAGTGATGTGCTAGAGACATACGTTTTTCACAAACAGTTGTTTTTGAAAGTCGCTTGGGGAAAGAAATCAAAGTGAACACAAAAGAAATTAAAAGTAACAGTGGTTGACCTTTTGGACAATGAACACTTTAAAGTATTCAGAAGATGCCACTGTAAAAAATTTAATGCATGTTAAAAGATAAATTTGTGCACACCAATGTGTGTGTGTGTGTGCGTGCATGCATGCTTGCGTGCGTGAGTACGTGCGAGCGTTAGCGTGCGCGCGTGTGTGTGTGGTGTTGTGTTGTGTGGATAGCGAGGGGAGGGTGGGAGGAGCTAAACAGAGAGGGAAGGTGAGGCGGTGGATGATGCAAAAACTCTCTCTCTCTCTCTCTCTCTCTCTCTCTCTCTCTCTCTCTCTCTCTCTCTCAATGATGAGTTGACGACGCTCATCAAAATGGGCCACTGATGATGGACTGGCGATGTCGGGAAGTGTTTTCCAACGCTCTCACTGTAAGAGGAATGATATGGAAGCTGCAGAAACGAAATGAGACAGGTGGGGTGTTGCAGGTTGATTAAACACTCCTCTGTCTCTATCTCTGCCTCTCTGTCTCTCCCTCAGTCTCTGTCTGTCTGTCTGTCTGTATCTCTCTCTCTCTGTTTTTCTCTTCCCCCCCCCTCTCTCTCTCTATCTCTCTCCTTTCTCTCTCTCTCTCTCTCTCTCTCTCTCTCTCTCTCTCTCTCTCTCTCTCTCTCTCTCTCTCTCTCTCTCTCTCTCCAAATGAACTGACCGGAAGAGTAATTAATAATGGAAGACATGGTGCCACCTCCTTTGTGATGCCTTTCAACCGTTCATTTCGTTCTTGGAAGGTAATGCTATTTTGGTGCCTGAAGTGATCCGGAGCTACAGACCCAATTAGGTAATTAACTAAGCTCTGCATCATTCATTTATTTCAACATGAATGTAAATTAAATCAACGTCATTGTTTTTGGAGAAGACGGATTAGTGTTAGTCTCCACTGAGCATACATGTCAAATGGGGATAAACAAACTGCTATTGTCAGTTGTTACAAGCAACAGGGGCAGTTACCTTCCCACCACATGTTTGAGTTTCACTCAAAATGTTTATAAATGATATCAGATTCAAAAGTGTAAACGTTTTGTTAATGTTGTTCACAGACGAACATCGCAACTATATCCATTTGCTGGCTTCAAATATCTGCAAATAAACTTAGATTCAAAAGTGTGAACATTTTGTTAAGCGTTGTTCATAAACGATCTTTGTAGGCTGTCCTTCTGCTTGCTTCAATATCTTTAAATAACATCAAATTCGAACATGTAAACCTTTTTTAAAGTTTTGTTTACAGACGCGTGTTGAGACTATGTACATTTGCTCACATCAAAAAATGTGTTTCAATTCAGATTTATGGGATGTAATGGTTTGGTCCGTAACAATATAAAACAAATACTCAATATCATTTCTGATGTTCAGTGCACAAAATACTGACTTACACTGACGTAGTCATAGGAATACATAGTTCGTGGCAAAACAGATGTTGTATGAAATAGATATTGGCCAAACTGTTTGTCAGATATGTCTGTGTCTGTATGAGCATAACCTTTGTATGCGGATAAACTGAAGTTTTACTGACATAATCCATTGTTTCCGTAATTCATTTGGCCTGTGTAGGAATTCGTGTTACACATATGAAGTGAAAGTTACTTTAATGGTTAATACATTTTATCATGAAAGGGCAAGATTTAGACTGGATGTAAAAGCTGTCACTGTGCCTCACAGAAAACAGAAAATGCATTTCTTGATATACTCAGAGGCATAAAAAACGCGAAAAAATAGAGACAGTGCACGATTGCTCACATTGTGAACAGGACGTAAGCAATGTCGTTGGCACGTGCAACATTAGCAGTACGTGGTGTCTTGGCCGGTTGTAACCTCGTAACAGTGGGTGAATGTTGCCGGGTCAGCGTTTTTGGCACGAGGAGTGCATTTGCCATGTGGACTACCTACGCCACGTGCATCAATGTGAATTGCAACTCAATGTGCCCCCATTGTGGGCTATAAATTTCCAAACCCCAAAAAGTTCAAATCATCCCTTCCAGCGGCGCCAACATAATGCCGAGACTTTCTTGTCAAGATCGTTTGCATAGCAATGGGGCAACTGCAGCCGGGTTCCAATGAGGCAGGTCGCTATCGCATTCGGAGTCCACATTTCCACCGTCTATCGCCTTCTGGACCGCTTTCAAGCAGAAACACTACTGATGACAGACCGAGGAGCGGCAGACCGAGGGTCACCACAGCAGCCCAAGACCGCCATCTTCTGCGTCAGCATCGACGGAGCCTTACCAAACCGCTGCCAACACAGCCAGGAACACCGTCGGCAACCATGGCAGGCCAATCAGCAACAGGACCGTGCGTCGCCGACTGAACACAGTTGGTCTCCAATGCAGCGTCCAGCCCGGCGACCTATCCTGACACTCCAGCATCGCCAGAAACCGTCTGCAGTGGGCACAGATCCACGTGCATTGGCGCCATCGGGACTGGGGCCGAGTCCTCTTCAGTGATGAAAGCCGGTTCTGCGTCGACCCAGCGATGGCCGCATCCGGATCTGGAGAAGAGCGGGGGAACGCTTCACGGATGCCAACATCACCGAAAGGGACCCATGGGGTGGTGAAAGCATCATGATCTGGGGGCTATCGGCATAAATCGCCGTATTGGGCCAGTCATCTTCCAGAATGTGGGTCCAGGACGTGGTAACGGGGTCACTGCTGTTCATTACATCGACCAAGTTCTGAGGCCCCACATCCTGCCGCATTTCCAGCGGCATCCACAGAACCTGTTTCAGCAGGACAACGCAAGGCCGCACACTGCCCGTGCTACGCAGAACTTCCTGAGGCAGAACAACATCAATCTGCTGCCTCACCCAGCCCGTTCTCCCGACCTTAACCCAATAGAGCATTTCTGGGATGCCCTTCAGAGGCAGTTGAACCAGCTCAATCCCAGACCCAGACAGCAGCTCAGCTTGCTGTCGCTGTGGGCCAGGTGTGGTGGCAAGTCTCCCAGAGGCAGACCAACACTCTGGTGCGCTCGATGTACCGCAGGTGCACAGCTGTGATCAATGCTCGAGGTGGTCACACCAGATACTGACATTCTGCTGTTAACACAGGGTCAAGGTCAAGTTCATGTGACCTTATTTTCTACAGAATGAACTTTGAAAGGACACTTTTGCGGTGTTCGATTGCTTTTTCTCACTTTCTATTACCAGTTCAAAGGAATCGGTAGCCAAATTACATCAAAATTTCTATACAGTTTGTTTTCGCGTTTTTTATGCCTCTGAGTATATTTGATCTGTCAGTTCTCCAAAGAAAATGCTGAACATGAAAGACGCTATTTTTGTCTTGCTCCAAGCAGATTAGAGAGATGTTTATTCTGCTTAAATACAGACAACCATGCCTTTTAGAAAGCTTTTGGTGATGTCATCCACAAAACATTAAGGACTACGTGATATGTCAGTCTTTTTGCATCAGGCTTTGAAGTTCAGAAAAATGGCTACCTGCATTCGTTAGGCTCCCCCCCCCCCCCCCCCCCTTTATTTATGTTTCGCTGACGAAACCCATCACATTTCAGTTTTTTTCCCTTGCAAATTTCACTTTGGATGCTGTAATGCTAACCGTGTTTCCTCCTCCTAATGGATCAACCTGTTCAATATATTATTCGCCATCAGTAAATCATTCGTGAACAAACAAATGAAAATCGCCTTCTCTTCTCTCTCTCTCTCTCTCTCTCTCTCTCCTCTCTCTCTCTCTCCTCTCTCCCTCTCCTCTCTCTCTCTCTCTCTCTCCTCTCTCTCTCTCTCTCTCTCTCCTACGTAAGTACATTTGTATGTGTGTATGTATGTATGTATGCATGTATGTATGTATGTATGTATGTATGTATGTATATATGTATGTATGTACACATGTGTGTAGTATGTATTATGTGTGTATGTACGTATGTATGTGTGTATGAAAGTATGTATGTGTGTGCATGCGTTTGTGTGTATGTATACATTTAGGAATGTATGTACTTATGTATGCATGCATGCAGGCATGGATATATGTATGTATGTATGTATGAAAGTATGTATGTGTGTGCATGTGTCTATGTGTATGTACACATTTAGGTTTATATGTACGTATGCATGCATTAATGCATGTATGGATATGTGTATGTATGGATATATGTGCGCATGTATGTACGTACAGATGTGTGTATTATGTATGCATGCATGCACGCATGCGTGTACGTATGTATATTATGCACCCTTGTATGCATTTATGGATGGATGGGTGGGTGGATGAATAGATGGATGGATGGATGGACGGATCTCTGTTTATCTATCTGTCTATCTATCTATCTATCTATCTATCTATCTATCTATCTATCTGTCTGTCTGTTTGTCCATCTATCTTTCCCTTTTTTCCCCACTACGTCCTCCAACAGTTTCGCTTTCCATAAAAGGTAGCAGTCATAAAATAAAATCGAAACCAAGAAAGAAATAAACGTAGGGGAAAAACACACACACACCAATGACGGATCTTATTTATCTGGCGTATCGCAGCGTAGCAGCCATCCTGTGCTCACAGGCCAGGATAGCCCTCATTATGTCAGCTGAGAATCCACGATCAGTAAACGTTTATCTTGTGAATTAAGCTGCAGTAGATGGAAAAGCTCCGTTGGGAAAAGCGCTGATTTGTCTGGGCGAGAGCATTAATAGCCACTTGAGAGGGCTGTGTTACAAAACTCTCTTGCAATAATTCTCTAACTTGGAGGGAGTGGTTCAGTGAAGTGCTTGCTGTTTCTTCTTTCCCGCAAGGCTCAGAATTCGTCTAATTAGACAAGGCCAAAACTCTCTCATCCACAGCCAATTCCAACACCAGTGGAAGAGAAGGCTGGGTGCAGACAGTGGTGATGATCCAACCCATCAGCTCCAGAGATACCAGCAAACAATCCTCTTCAGACTGAGAACTGGCCACTGCTGACTGCTGAGCCACCTCAGCCGAATTATGATTGCCCACATAGACGAGAGTCCATGTGGCACTGGACCCAGAACACACCCTCCAGCACTGAGAGAGAGAGAGAGAGAGAGAGAGAGAGAGAGAGAGAGAGAGAGAGAGAGAGAGAGAGAGAGAACTTGGTCTTGGACTCTTGTGTGAATACATAGATCAAAAACATTATGGACATTAAAACAGGAAAGATGGAACGAAGAGATGGGGACAAAAAGGTGGGGCTGAGACTGGGGTGGAGCCCAGATATTTGCGTGGCAAATCAAACGCATTTAAAGGGCCAAGATATGTGGCCTAATGTATAATGCTCTTTAGGACTGCATCAGGGAACGTCAGTATGTCTCTGGGGAAGGAGAGAAGACGGTTGGAGTGGAGCAATGGAAAGTGTTTGGGAAGAAGAATATATATATATATATATATATATATATATATATATATATAATATATATATATATATATATTATATATATATATATATATATATATAAACATATATATATATATATATATATATATTATATATATATATATATATATATATATATATAAATTAGAGTCAAAAGACCACTCAGATGTCTAAAAATGCTCAACCAAATAGGGAGCGACATAACAGTTTAAAATAGGATTTTAAAATGGATTAAAAACCACCCTACAAACTTGTTTCGAGCAAGTGCTCTCCTCAGGTATGTAGATTAGTGTGTGGGCGTGTGAGCTCTGCGCGTGTGGCACGTGGCCTGTAGATTTTTTTTTCTTTTTGGGGGCGCGTTCAGGGGGGACGTGCCAGGGAATGGTGCATTGACAAAGATTTCCATTTGTGCCTGCACTTATTAATCATTTCTACTTTAGAGTTCAGGGATGCTAATGGGGGTTTACATAATATCAGCCACTTTTCTGTAGTACATACGTTGCATTTTTTAGAAATGTTGTATGTGCTGCTCTTTTTATAATTTTCCATGATATGTTGTAATCTATTTTCTTATCTTTAAGCTTCCAAATATTTTACTTAGTTCTGTTTGGTTTTTATATTTTTCATTTTTGAAGGACTGTTTATGGTTTGCATATCTGGTTTTAAAATGGTTTGCCGTGATCCCTGTGTATGTTTCTTTATCACTGTCTGTTGTTACCGTAGCTTGGTACACAATGTTGCTGAAGAGGCATTGTTGTTCAGAGGGCACTGGTCTTTTTTGTGCAATTACAAGATATCCTTTCGTCACCCTCTTTGGTTGTATTTCTTTTGTTTTGTGGAAGAATCAATTAGGTTTTTAAGGTTGGGCATACACGAGTACGATAGTTTGATGGTGTTTTTATTGAATATTTTAGATAGTACATGTTCTTTTGGGAATGATGTTTTAAGGATTCTGAGGAATTCTTTTCCTACGTTGGTTTTTATTCTTCCATCATATGAGGGTTATACCATATAATTTTTCTTTTCCTGTTTTTCTTATTGCTGTTCATGTTATTATCTGGGTTATATTGTTATTTGTAGTTGTAGCCACTTTTATTCAGCGCCTCTTGGTATTCGGCTGCTGCACTGTTAAATTCTTTCTCATTGAATGACAGTTAAGATAATCTTTTTGTTTATGCCATTAGGTATGGTTTTTAAAGCAGAGGGTGGATGGTTACTTTTGATGTCTACGTAGACAGGTGTGTCATTGGGTTTTTTGTATGGTTTGTATGTGTGGTCCTTAAGGTCTAAATGTTATGTCTAAATAATTTACTATTTTTTTGTTGGCTTCTACTGTGATTTTTAGGTTGTAGCTTTGAAAGATTTTACAAAGTTCTTTTTTCTTGTTTTCAATGATTTTTGGTTTATTGTTTAATGCGGCGAGGCCGTCATCTCTGTATAAGCCAACCTGTTTACCAAGTACTTTCTGTAAATGAGACAACATGAAAAGTCCAACTAATTCACAAGTTTCAGCTCCATCATAAGATCCCTTAAAAACCTAATTGATTCTTCCAACAAAACCAAAAACAATACAACCAAAGAGGGTGACGAAAGGATATCTTGTAATTGCACAAAAAAGACCAGTGCCCTCTGAACAACAAATGCCTCTACAGCAACATTGTGTACCAAGCTATGGTAACAACAGACAGTGATAAAGAAACATACATAGGGATCACGGCAAACCATTTAAAACCAGATATGCAAACCATAAAACAGTCCTTCAAAAATGAAAAATATAAAAACCAAACAGAACTAAGTAAATATATTTGGAAGCTTAAAGATAAGAAAATAGATTACAACAAATCATGGAAAATTATAAAAAGAGCAGCACCATACAACAACATTTCTAAAAAATGCAACTTATGTACTACAGAAAAGTGGCTGATATTATGTAAAACCCCCATCTAGCATCCCTGAACTCTAAAGTAGAAATGATTAAATAATTGCAGGCACAAATGGAAATCTTTGTCAATGCACCATTCCCTGGCACGTCCCCCCTGAACGCGCCCCCAAAAAGAAAAAATCTACAGGCCACGTGCCACACGCGCAGAGCACACACGCCCACACACTAATCTATGTAACACTGGTGGCGTGCCAATGTTGTACATACCCTGAGGAGAGCACTTGCTCGAAACAAGTTTGTAGGGTGGTTTTTAATCCATTTTTAAATCCTATGTTAAACTGATATATATATATAATATATATATATATATATATATATATATATATATATATATATATATATAATATATAATATATATATATATATATATGTGTGTGTGTGTGTTGTGTGTGTGTGTGTGTGTGTGTGTGTGTGTGTGTGTAGCAGCAGCTCATTCTTTTACGAATCTTCCATACAGTTTTGACTTAAGACATTGATTGCAATAGCGAAGGTACGACACTGAGAACAATGAGAATTGGAGCCTTCTCTGTAATTGTGAATGGAACTGAATTGTTTGCCATCTTATTTTAGGTGTGGAACCAGTGACGTAGTTTGTAACATTTCTTTGTTTGTTTTGTTTTTGTAGACCCAAGTATACACTATGTCTGTCGAAGACGGATGTGTTCGTGGTCAGCATGTACCCGTTGTGAAGATCATTGTATAATGAGTCTGGAATGATCTTATCATAGAAACGGGATCGTCGATCGTTTTGTCAGGATAGGGAGACAACTCTGGCCTACACCAAAACAGTAACGTCACCGCCTGAAAATGCGATTAATCTTAACGACAACAGGCTTCACACCACTGGGATTGGTCCAGTGGTTTAGGGCTGTGATCTCTAAATCACTAAAACCACCGAAAAGTTATGACTACTGCTGTGGTCTGATCGAAAGAGGGATTTCATTTGTTCAAACCTTGGTCAGATATCGTCAGGTATCAGTGACTGACTTCTATCATCAGAATCATGCAGCTTTTGAATGTCCCCCATGACTATTGTCTTCTTCGTTTGAATTTGGCCACAGCTACAAAATCATAGTAAAATTCTGTCATTTCTTTCACTGTTATGATGAAAGCAAGCATGTTAAACGTCCTACATACGTATGGACTCGTTTGCTCGATTTCATCATAATGATGAAGAAATACAGTCTGGCATAGATATGTCTGACAAGATAAAACAAAGTATATGGACTTTGAACATACTGATATGTACAACGATATTTATCTGTATCTGCTGTCCTGCTCGTTGGAAATTACCTGAATGACGTGGATGCAATCCGGCATTTTGTTGTGCAATAATTGCACACAGATCATTTTATATATAAGTTGAAAATTATGACCAAAAAGTAGTCGCAACTTATAAAAAAAACATTACTGAAAACGTTTTTTAAAAAAATATGGCTGTTACCAAATGGAGACGGTTGCTTTGTTGGGCTGCGCCAACACTACTCACTGCTGAAAAAAAGTCATCTTTAAAGTTGATCATGAAACACACACACACACGACACACACATACACACGAGCGCGCGCGCGCACGCGCTTGGGCATAGGCGTGCATGCACGCACCAAACCCACACTATGCTCACTCGGACACATGCACAGAAGCACACACACTCTCTCTCTCTCTCTCTCTCTCTCTCTCTCTCTCTCTCTCTCTCTCTCTCTCTCTCTCTCTCTCTCTCTCTCTCTCTCTGTCTGTCTTCTCTCTCTCTCTCTGTCTCTCTCTTTTCTCTCTCTCTCTCTCTTTCTCTGTCTCTGTCTCTGTCTCTCTCTGTCTCTCTCTCTCTCTGTGTCTGTCTGTCTGTCTGTCTGTCTGTCTGTCTCTCTCTCTCTCTCTCTCTCTCTCTCTCTCTCTCTCTCTCTCTCTCTCTCTCTCAGGACGATCCCAGAGACTCAGTTTGCATCACACGTGAGTCAAAACAATCATAAACATCACAAAACGGGTGACATTGATTCAGTTGCTGGAGGCATAGACATTTCTCATCTAGCTTCTGACACGACTGTCATTCAATCCAACACCCAACACGGCAATGCAGAAATGACCTGGTATCAGATCATCTCCAACCAGTCACTTGAAAAGTCTCGTTATCTATTGTTTTTCTTCTGGTGCCACCAACCCAGTGTAGAACTAATAGGGATGGGGCTGTGTAGTCTTCGAGGCGCCCTCGATTTGTTGGTGATAGCACGTGGAAAGACACCAGTGGCCTAAGCGGGTTTGAAAGTATTTTGGGACTGTGAAATACACCCTCGCAAATGCGTTCGTTTACAAGAGTTT
>JAFLJL010015375.1:4432-16578 GCA_018398815.1 Conus ventricosus
TGTCGTCACCAGACTGAGAAGGAGAAAGAAGAGTGTCGTCACCAGACTGAGAAGGAGGAAGGAGAGTGTCGTCACCAGACTGAGGAGGAGAAAGAAGAATGTCGTCACCAGATTGAGAAGGAGAAAGAAGAGCGTCGTCACCAGACTGAGGAGGAGAAAGAAGAATGTCGTCACCAGATTGAGAAGGAGAAAGAAGAGCGTCGTCACCAGACTGAGAAGGAGAAAGAAGAGTGTCATCACCAGACTGAGGAGGAGAAAGAAGAATGTCGTCACCAGATTGAGAAGGAGAAAGAAGAGCGTCGTCACCAGACTGAGAAGGAGAAAGAAGAATGTCGTCACCAGATTGAGAAGGAGAAAGAAGAGTGTCGTCACCAGACTGAGAAGGAGAAGGAGAGTGTCGTCACCAGACTGAGAAGGAGAAAGAAGAGTGTCGTCACCAGACTGAGAAGGAGAAAGAAGAGTGTCGTCACCAGACTGAGGAGGAGAAAGAAGAATGTCGTCACCAGACTGAGAAGGAGGAAGGAGAGTGTCGTCACCAGACCGAGGAGGAGAAAGAAGAGTGTCGTCACCAGACTGAGGAGGAGAAAGAAGAATGTCGTCACCAGACTGAGAAGGAGGAAGGAGAGTGTCGTCACCAGACTGAGAAGGAGGAAGGAGAGTGTCGTCACCAGACTGAGGAGGAGAAAGAAGAATGTCGTCACAGATGAGAAAGAGAAAGAAGAGTGTCGTCACCAGACTGAGAAGGAGGAAGAAGAGTGATGTGGCAAGATGGTAGAGGAAAGAGAGGAATGTGGCCACAGGACAGTGAAGGAAAGAGCAGAGCCCCATCACCACATGGATGAGGAAAGAGGGGAGCCCCATCACCACATGGATGAGGAAAGAGGGGAGCCCCATCACCACATGGATGAGGAAAGAGGGGAGTCCCATCACCACATGGATGAGGAAAGAGAGGAGCCCCATCACCACATGGATGAGGAAAGAGGGGAGCCCCATCACCACATGGATGAGGAAAGAAGGAGTCCCAACACCACATGGATGAGGAAAGATTGGAGTCCCATCACCACAGGGATGAGGAAAGAGAGGAGTCCCATCACCACATGGATGAGGAAAGAGAGGAGCCCCATCACCACATGGATGAGGAAAGAGAGGAGCCCCATCACCACAGGGATAAGGAAAGAGAGGAGCCCCATCACCACAGGATAAGGAAAGAGCAGAGCCCCATCACCACATGGATGTTGTGCAGAATCTGGGGCGCGCAATCGTTAAGAAAATTTCTGTAAAACTTGAGGGGCAAGAAGTATTTTCTTTACACAATGCAGACATATTTTTAACCTATTTTGATCTATGGCTAACCGAGAATGAAAGGGCTGATCTTGCGTTTCAAGGAATTGAAAATGATGATGGACTAAAACACAGAATAGACGCCGGAAATGCTAACCCAGACGGCAAAAAGTATGTGGCTGTAAATTTTGCGTTTGGAAATCGCTTTTCCATTCCCTTAGATTTTGAGTTGTTAAAAGCGCATGCCCCATACTTTCAAGGAGCATTAAAAGGCAGATTGTCATATGAACTAACTTTTAATGAATACAAACGTGTTATCAGATCATCAGACACCGAAGCAAAGTACAGCATTTCTGACATCTCGTTAGAGTTTGACGTTGTTAGCAACCCTAATTTAGCAAGGCTGATTGAGCAACAATATCAGTCAAAATTAGCAATATATTACGAAAGAGTGATTCATCATACAACATATCCCAGAAGCAAGGCCGATGCTATATGGAATTTTAGTTTTAGTGTCGCAGCAAGATCGCTTAAAGGTATTTTATTGCTGTGTGAAGATGAAGAACCATTCAAAAGAGGAAGTGAAAAGTTTATTAATCCTAAAATAACGAAAGTACAATGTTCGATTGAGGGTAGTCCTAACCAAATCTACGCTAGCGGGCTTAAACCTTATCAGCATTTTGACGAAATAAGAAAATTGTTCGGGGGTGGGAGGTGTAGAAATCCAAAAGTTGACCTTGTGTCTAAAGATCTACATCTTCACAATGTTAGACTCGATGATTATTTAACAACGAAATACGGCTTATGGATTGACCTAAGGTCGACAGAGGATAATCAGTTGCATGGAAGTGGGAGAGAGGTTAAAGACGTAATAAACATTCAAATTGATAAAGAAAAAGAGAGTGATAAACCGCTTAATGCACATTTGTTTTTAATATATGATGCGCAGCTGAATATTCAAGATAACAGATTAGAAAAAATAGTATACTAAATTATTTTTATTTTATAAAAAGCATGTCTGTTCAGGTTTATCCAAATGTGCCTACAGCGCCAGAGTCGCCAAAAGAAGGGATAGTAGAAACCCCCGACATAAAAACCTTTAGATTAACAAACATTACGCAAATGCAGCAAGTACTAGAGCAAGACCTTTCAAAATACAGCAAAGCCAAACGAAGGTATTCTGCCGCCTTTAATGCTGCTACCTATGTTAATACTGGAGCATCGACTATAAGTGCTCTATCAGCAGGAACGAGTGTTGGTCTCTTAGCAACGGGCATAGGCGCACCCGCAGCTTTACCTCTAGGCGGTTTGTCTTTAGCTCTTGGCATGTGTTCATTAGCTGTAGGTGCTGCTAGCAAAAAATTAAAAACTAAACTCCAAAAGCACACAGCTATGGTTCAACTAATAACAGCTAAACTTAGTTCCTTTAAGCTGACAATAAATAAAGCATTAGCTGACTCAAACATCACGGATGAAGAATTTAGTCGTTTACAGGCCGATTTTGATGACTATAAAAGACAAAAGTTTGATCTTCAAAGAAATGCGAGGGTAAGTTTTTCTCAACAGCCTGACACCGAGCAGATAAAAAAAGGAATGTTTAAAAAAAGTAAACGAAACATTAAACTCTGTTCTAAACAGCTCACATTAACAACGCCAAAGGGTGTTTATACTTTAGTTTATGAGTCTAAGCACAAAAAGACCATCGATATTGATTAATTATTTTTTTGATTTAAATAAATATTTTGAGTTAGAAAAGAAACTCAGCATGGATAAGATATATGAAGGTCCAGACGAATTGTTTGAAGCAATGCAAGAAGATTTATCAAAAGCTTTAAATGATATCAGTCTAGATGTCATTGATCCAGCAAGCGTACGGGCAAGCGTTGGTCATGCTATTTCTCAAGTTCCAGGTAAACTAACAATAGACCCGCCAGTTAAAGTAATGTTAGCTGTTTTAATCGACTATGTAACAATAAATGAAGAAAATCTAGAAGTCTGGGTCTCAACTAAACAACAGACTATTCTTTCTCATAATGACTTAACACCCGGTTGGGCAGACGAACTGCTTACACAGTTTGATGTGGCCGCTGAAGAAGCCAAAATGAGAGGCTCTGGTTGGTCAGAGGGCGAAGTCTTAGAGATCAGATTAAAACAGGCTAAGTATGCGTAGGCAAGGCTTACATTCCGCTGCCCCCAGTATTGGTAGCGAAAAGAGCAGTTCTAAACATAAAGAATACAGACGACAAATGTTTTATGTGGTGTGTTCTTGCGAGGCTGCATTACGCCCGCAAAAACGCAGAGAGAGTATCTAACTATCACCCTTACATCAATGATCTTAACTTTAGTGGAATATTCTTTCCTGTCAGTATAGACCAAATTGATCAGTTTGAAGAACAAAACAAACCAATAACTGTTAATATCTACACATGGGATGAGGAAACAAATCTACAGCCTATTAAAGTGTCCAAGAACAGTCCAACAATAGGCGAACCAGACAAAAATCATGTTGACTTACTACTGATGTTTTCACCAGCGGGGCTACCGCATTACACATTGATACGAACAATGAGTAGATTATTGCGGCATACTTCAAAGCATTACCATAAACAAGAATTCTGTAGAAAATGTTTAACAAGAATTCCATCTGTTCAAGCCGCAAGCGAACATAAGAAACATTGTATCGGCCCAGTTGACTGAATACAGAACTAATTACGCCTCCAGAAGGCAGTAAAGTTAGTTTTAAGAACTGGAAACGGATGCAAATTACTCCATACGTAGTTTACGCAGACTTCGAATCACTCATTGTTCCTTATGAAGGGCCAACCCCACAGAAACTTCCAAAAACAGACAAAAAGAGTAATCACCAGATTTGTTCATTTGCCTTCGTTATTGTCAGGTCGGATGGCGCTCATTCAACGCCAGAATTATATAGAGGACCTGATGCTGCAGAATACTTCTTAGAACGCATGCAGCAAGTGCGTAACGCCTGTTCTAATAAACTGAATCTCTCAGACATTATTATGACTCCTGAAGACCAAGAACAGTATGACTCAGCCACACATTGTTGGATTTGTGGTTTAGAACTCAGTGAAGAAGCAACAAATCCGACAGTAAGAGACCATGATCACATTAGCGGAAAGTTCAGAGGAGCAGCGCACAGTAAATGCAATCTTCAACTAAAGTTTGAACCAAAGACATAGAAGCTGCCTGTATTCTTTCACAACTTGCGAGGTTACGACTCTCACCTTATAATGCAAGCAGTAACCGACGCCTTTAGGGTGTCATGTATTGCACAGTCATCAGAAAAGTACATGTGTTTCACTTTAAATAACATGTCTTTTTATGACTCTATGCAGCACATGATGGGATCATTAGAGTCACTAGCTATGTCCTTAAAATCCTGCCCAATAACGGAAGAATATTTTGACCCAACTCTTGTTAGAAAGGGCGTTTACCCTTATGAATACATGAACAGTTGGGAAAGGTTTGACGAAGACACACTTCCGCCTAAAGGCGCGTTCTTTTCTAGTCTTAGAGGAAAGGAAATCAGTGATTCCGATTACCAGCATGCTCAAGATGCGTGGCAGAAGTTAGAGTGTAAAACGATGGGAGACTATCATGATTCATACTTGATGGCAGATGTATGTTTGTTGGCGGACGTCTTTGAGAATTATAGGAAGACCTGCATGAAACATTACAGCCTGGATCCCGCGCATTATATTTCTGCGCCTGGGATGAGCTGGGACGCTTTCTTAAAATTTACTGGAGTACAGATTGATTTATTGTCTGACCTACCAATGATTCAGATGATTGAAAACGGATTGCGTGGAGGAATTAGTATGGCGTCGCATCATTACTGTAAAGCAAACAACAAATACTTGGACAACTATGATCCAAGTAAAAGGTCTAACTATCTCATGTATTTAGATGCAAACAATCTGTATGGTTGGGCTATGGCGCAATCACTTCCATTACGCAACTTTAAAATGTACACAGGTACAAATAATATTCAAAAGCATTAAAGTGGTTGAGCAGTTTGACGCCGGGTCACCAGCGTGGTTTCATTCTAGAAGTTGACTTAGAATATCCTCAGGAACTCCATGACCTGCATAATGACTATCTGTTAGCAGCAGAAAGCCTAAAGATGAATCCAACAGAACCGCCTAAACTTGTGCCTAATCTTCAAGGCAAAAAAAAAAATGTCTGTCATTACAGACTTCTGCAATTTTATTTAAGACATGGTTTGAAGTTGACAGCTGTTCATCGTATAATTGCTTTTGATCAAGAACAGTTCATGAAACCATACATCATGAAGAACACTGATCTCAGAACTAAATCCACAGATGCTTCAGAAAAGACTTTTTCAAGCTGATGAACAACAGCTGTTTTGGAAAGACTATGGAAAATCCGCACAAGCGTAAAGATGTCAGATTGGTCACCAAAGAGAACGAAGCAATTAAGCTAACTTCAAAACCTAATTATCAGGACTTTAGAAGATTTCATGATCAGCTTTTTGGCATAATGATGAAAAAAAAGAAAGTCAAATTAGACAAGCCTGTATTTATTGGGTTTACTGTTTTAGAATTATCAAAGCTTTTGATGTTAGAATTTCTTTATGACTACTTTAAGCCCTCGTATCCTGAGTCCAGAGTACTTTACACAGATACAGATAGTTTTGTTATAGATATCCCTACTGAAGACATCTATAAAGACATGGAATTAGAAGTAGCTAAAGGACATGCGGGATGGTACGACACATCCGATTACCCTAAAGATTCGCCTTTGCATTCAATTACTAATAAGAAGGTTTTAGGAAAGATGAAGGATGAATTATCTGGAGGGGTGATTAAGGAGTTTATTGGTTTAAGGTCGAAAATGTACAGTATTTCGAGCCAGGAGAAAACCATTAAGAAAGCAAAAGGAATATCTCGCAGTGTTGTGCAGTCAAACATATCGCATGACAACTACAAAGAAGCATTGTTTGACAATAAGACTTTTCATCATGTCAACGTAAAACTGCGATCTAATCTACATGAGATCAACACAACGGTTGTAACAAAGAAGTCATTAGATAGAACAAACACAAAACGTGTATTTGTTAATCCAGAGTTTTCATATGCAATTGGACATTGGAGAACGGCATAATTATATACATTCTTCATATTTTTCCTTAACTTTATCTATAAGATCAATCATATCATCCTCCAATTCAGACAAATTTTTTCTCACGTTTGCTTGATGTGCCCGAACTTTTTTTTTTATTATTTCAAGATATTCTTTCCCCCATGTTTGATAATTTGGGATTTTGGGTTGTAGGTGATCTTGATGCATTGCCATGTGCTGGTGAATCCTCGCAAATGTTGCACTAATAGCAGAACTCAAATCAAATAATTCCTGTATCAATTCGGAGGTCTTTTCCTTTATCATTCTTGTATCATTCTGAGCTTCCATTTTAAACTCAAATATATTTATGTAAATTAATTAAAGCGGAAACTGTGTCTGGCGGGATTATCTGCAGTTTCCTCCTTCACAAAAGATCTTTGTGGAGCCGGTTGTTTTGTTGTGTCAGTTTCTCGTAAATAATACACGGGCGGATTCATCTTTACAATTCTTTTTATTTCATATGGGTCAACACTCCAAACTGGATCAGTTGCCCTGATGCGAGTGTCCCCTTCTGCTTCCCCGGTAAATAAAGGTACCTTACTTTTAAACCAAACGGTAATAGTTTGCTGGTTGTGCTGGGTCTCCTTCAACAACATCTATTGTTTGTTTTTTGATTGCTTGTACTGGTTTTAGCCCTTTAAATTCTTCATTATTCATTGCGCGCAAAACTGAGGGCAGTCTTCTAACCCATTCTGTGTTGCGAGAATTGTCAATAAGCTCTCTGTGATACTGGTAGGAGAAAAGTCTTTCGGCTAAACTGTTTGTTAAAGTTTTCAACTAAAGCCTGTGATCTGTGAACTCCTGGAATGCCTCTTTTAATGGTAACTCTATGTTTTAACAATAATTGATTCACTCGGCCTTTAAATTCTTTTCCATCATCGACTTGAATCATGCGAGGGTAAGTTAAAGGACCTCGTTGGTATATCAGTTGTATAGCGACAGCAACAGCAGAAGCACTCTTTTGTGTTAATGGTTCCGCATCTTTGTATCTTGAAGCTACGTCAATGACTGTGAGTGCGTACTTAAATCTTTTTCGTCTAATCGTATCATGAGGTAAATATAGAAGGTCCATTTGATGGGTGTCGTTCGGTATTGTATTCACAAAGTGTGGCCTCTGTATTCGTTTGGGTGCAGGTAAATAAATTTGCCAAATCGCTTGTTTAGATAACCATTCTTTTGCCGTTTGTTCGCTGACTCCAGCTGCTTGGCTTAGCTTTTTGATTGGTGTTATTCCCTTCCAATATCCTTTTGGCGAATAATAGATTTTGTTCATTTTTTATTCAGCCAATATTATGCGCAACAAAATACACAACGGTCATGCCAAAGACAATAAACACGATTTCTTGCATCTTTTGTTTTTCCGATGGTTGATAAAAGTCGCTAAATTTTGGTGGGAGTAATGTCTCGATTGGTTTGCCTGTTACAAGATAATATTCTTTTATTGCCTGGTCAACGTCTTTAAATGTGTAAGCTGCATGGCCCTGTTTATTCAGTTTGTCGTTAATAAAATCTAACTGCTCAATTCTCTGCTTTTCATATTTATCTTGTGCTGCGGCTAGTTGCTCCATAGCTTTGTTATGTCTTTTTCTCTCGCCGTCATCCCGCAGTTTACTAAACGCGTAATTACTTCCGCTAAAAGCAAGCGCATTAACACACAGCGCCACCTATCATCATTACGAGTGAAGCCATTTTTATAAAGTGTATTTTTTAATTTTACATATTGATACTGTCTAGAATTATTCCTTGCTTAACTAAAAAATCTTTCGTAGCGAACGAAGCTGCAATAATAGCAATCACTTTGCTGAGTCTTCAAAGTCTAGTTTGCCAAGATCTGCTGGTTTAATTTTTAACAGGCTTTTACCAAGCATTGTGTATCCTACACTTAGACCTCCAATAACAGCAGAATGGTATACAAGGTTGGCGACAGTTTTTTCGGTGCTCATTTTTAAAAAACAAAATAATTATAATTAATAAAAACATGAACACCGATGATCTACTAAACCTTCCTGAACTTATGATTACAAATGACCTGGTTGATGAGCAAGCTATTATGCCAAAAAAAGAAAGACTGTATTCTTTGGCAGCATGTGGAAAAACAAAACAGTTCCTCGGAAATGAATTTAGCATAGAACAAATTCAACAGATGTCGCCACAAGACATTGTAAAGTATCATAACAGGTATGAAGCGCAACTAGGATCGAGAATGGTAAAAAGTGTCGGGCAAACGGTTCTTAGTTTGTACACTAAACTAGTCAGTAGATTTGCTCCCATTGATTCTGAACAAGACTTTTATGTATGATTTAACGCAGATCCAGTTTTAACTAAGACATTAGAGTCTCTAGGGTGTGATCTGTATTACAGATTCGGAACATTGTTATCGCCATTAATCATGGATTAATTACATTTAATCATATAGATTTTATTTCCCTTCAAAATGACCGAGCCAGAAAATCAGCAGAATCAGAAACATTGAATCCAGTGAAGAAAGTGACCAGTGAGAAGCATCCTGGGCGTGTTGAAGCAGGAAAAAAATTAGCAGAGTGGAACAGACAAAAAAAATACAGTTACAATCACAGAATATAACTCATCATGAAAAACATAACACCGCCAACGCCAGAACAAGTTGATTCAATGCCAGCTATAAAAACTCCATGTGATTCAAGGCCTACAGCACCAAAGTCTTCATGGAATATTGAACTTAAAACTGTTGTCATTTTTTGGCGCCCTTGCTGCTGCTGGGGGTGGTTATTACGGTTATAAAATATATAAACAATGGCAACAAAAACAAAAGCAGTCAAAACAACCTGAACCACTAAATACAGAAGACAACAACATACCAGAACCGCCAACAACAAAAGATCATTTTGATCCATTTCAAATGCAATAATATTTTAAGAACTTAATTTAAAAAATTTTTTGATAAAAATAGATCATGACGGATTACTATTTGTTTAAAATGATGGAGTCAATAAATAAAGACATGGAGTCTATAAAAGACATTTCCATAGACCAGAATTGTAATCAATGCGGTTGCTTAGGATGTAAGAACTTCATTAAGATCTATGCTGACCAATTTCGCGCCAAAGACGCTAAGCAAGACATCCTCGACGATAACGCGTTTTTTGAGGCATGTGTGTACTATATTAGACATCTGCTGTTTAAGACAAAAAACATAGATTGTATTGTTTTTTTAATAATTATAAAATAACTTGAATAAGAACTTGGTTGTACTTAAAGGACGACTTAATTACAAGTTGAGTCAAGCCCTACAACAACAGCTGGTTGCCTACAACTTAGGGTGACTTAAGTTAAGAACTTAGAAGTAACTTGAGGATAACTTGAATAAAAACTTGATTAACAACTTGGGGTAACTTAATTAAGAACTTAATTAAAGAACTTGCGGTGGCTTGATTAAAAACTTAACTAAGAACTTGAGGTGACTTAAGGTGACTTAATCAAGAACTTATTAAGAACTTGAGGAGACTTGATTAAGAACTTAATTAAAGAACACTCTCTCAAGAGCAGCTTAATTCTCACTTCCTATAAACTATTCTAAAAAAGTGCAGGAAAAAACACTTACTTAAACTTTGGTCCACTTGTAGGCGTCTGTTGGAAAAACTTGCAGGGCTGATTGTAGATTTGATGTAATTTTAACAGCTGTTGTTATTGTGATGTTCAGCTGTTGAAGGCGTGGGTACAGGTTGAAAACTTTAGCCACTTTCATAATTTTATACCCCCAAGACGCGCTGATGCCACAGTTCTCATTAACAAAGTGTTGAAAATCAGTTGGTTCAAGACGCATACAAAGTTTCATCATCCACATTCCATAACGAACATAATCACTAAGTAGAGCAGATTGTTTTTGATTAATTATCTTTCCAGAATTTTTTACTATGTTTTGATTGTCACAAGATCCTTTGTAGAATCATTGAAAACCGGAATGTCACAGCCATTAATCCTGTCTTTGACTACATGGGTTTCAAGTTCATCCAACAGTTCTTTTCCTTTCATTTGCTCAAGTTGTTTTGAAGGCCGTGGTGATTTTTTTGCTTCAGAAAGAAATGAAAAATGCTGTGGTTTTTTAGGCAAATTCTTTTTGTGCAAGGCTTCATATCCAGCAGCATTTTGTTCTCCTAGGCGAAAAGATCTTTCTACTCCTTCCCAGTATGTTAAATGTTCTGAGTGAAATTTAATATGTTCTTCAATAGATTTTACAATTTCAGGATCTTTTCTTAACAGTTCTTCTTCTTCAAGAGACATACATTCTTCATCATCAATATGTAGTTCTTTTGATAGCCGCCATAATGCTTTGTCTACATTATCGCCACACTTAGCCATAGATCAACAAAGTTCAGCTCAAGACTGTCGCAAACTGTGAAACATAGGCTGGTTTTACCTCGTTTGCGCATGCCCAATGGACTTGAAGCGAATAAGGTATGTAGAATTGTTTAGTTGCGCTGCGGTGCTACGCCCACCATAATTAACCAGAAACAACACTAGCTTGTGTTTCTGGTTAATTATGGTGGGCGTAGCACTGTATGTTGCGTGACTGCCAAAAAGCGCCCACCTACCAAGCCAGCAGAGCATAAATTAAGTGATCAGGTTTTCAGCCCCAGCGCCTGTCTGTCTGTTATGCAAAGTTTTAAAAACTGTAGTGAAGAATGTTTGCGTGAAAATGATGTTATTGAAAACAATCAAGAAAAACACTGGATTGTTTGAACTGAAATCTGAAAAGTTTAGTAAATTAGTATTGAAAACGGATAACCCTACACAGTATGTTTGTTTGTAAAAAATCGTTTATTTTTTGGTTATTGAAGTCTTACTTGTCAGAGAACAGTAAAATGCCGCTTCTAAGGTCACTTCGCCCGAAAACTTGTTTGAGGGCGAAGTGAGTTAGAAGCAGCATTTTACTGTTCTCTGAGCCCCATCACCACATGCATGAGGAAAGAGAGGAGCCCCATCACCACATGGATGAGGAAAGAGAGGAGTCCCATCACCACATGGATAAGGAAAGAGGGAGCCCCATCACCACATGGATGAGGAAAGAGGGGAGCCCCATCACCACATGGATGAGGAAAGAGGGGAGCCCCATCACCACATGGATGAGGAAAGAGTGGAGTCCCATCACCACATGGATAAGGAAAGAGAGGAGCCCCATCACCACATGGATGAGTAAAAAAAAAAGGGAGCCCCATCACCACATGGATGAGGAAAGAGTGGAGTCCCATCACCACATGGATGAGGAAAAGAGAGGAGTCCCATCACCACATGGATGAGGAAAGAAGGGAGAGTCATTGCCGGGCGGAGAAGGGGACAGAAGAGAGTCGGAATAGCTCAGTTGGTAGAGCGCCGAACTCGTAAGCTTGGTGATGCTGGGATTGCGGGTTCGAATTTTCCACCGGGCCGTTTCAGTACAGGGGATTTTTTCCTCAGAGTTAACATTGGTTCTGACTCCACTTAACGAACAGTCCTTCGAATAAGACTATAAACCGAGGTTCCGTGTGTGAACGCACGCATAACATCTTGCACACACGTAAAATCCCATCACCAACTTTCGGAAGAAATGGCCACTTTGGCCGTTGGTATGGATGACACATTACACATGGCATGCACCCTGCGTGAAACGAAAAAAGGAGGAAGTAAGGAAATTGAGTGAACGATATTGACACGGGAATGAAGCCCAGAGGCATGTTCTTCGTCGC
>JAFLJL010015376.1:5000-10000 GCA_018398815.1 Conus ventricosus
GGGTGCGTTCTGTTGCGTGCGTGCGTTCTTCGTGCTGTGTGCGTGCGTGCGTGAGTGTGTGTGTATGTGCGTGCGTGTGTGTGTGCGTTTGGTGTGTGAGTGTGTAATGTGTGTGTCTGTCTGCCTCTGTGTGTGTGTAGAAGAGGGGGGGGGGGCGTCTGCCTCTGTGTATGAGTGTGAGTGTTGTGTGTGTGTGTGTGTGTGTGCTAGTGTGTGGTGTGTGTGTGGTGTGTGTGTGTGTGTGTGTGCATGAGTGTACCTGGGTGTGTGTGCAGCTGCGCACACTCATGTGTGTCTGCATTTGTGTATGAATCCAAATGCATGTGTTGTGATAAACATGCATCGTGCATGCATATGTGTATATGCGGTGTGCGCACACATGTGTGTTGCTAGTGTGTGTGTGAATGGTTTCAGTGTGTGTGTGCGGCGCATGTGTGGAATGCATATGTTGCGGTTTAGGTGTGCAGTTTGTGTTGTGTGTTTTCTTCACTCTCTCTCTTCTCTCTCTCTCTCTCTCTCTCTCTCTCATCTCTCTCTCTCTCCTCTCGTTCTCCTCTCTCTCTCTCTCTTCTCTCTCTTCTCTCTCTCTCTCACTCTCTATCCCTCTCGCTCCTCTCTCTCTCTCTGTCTCGCTTTCGGCCACCTCCCCCCCCCCCCTCCGCCAAAGCATTGCCATTCGGAAGTAGAGGTAGTACACATCTTACACTCAGTGTTACTAGCCTAGTAATGGAATTTAATATTGCAAATGGACTGTTCAGATTTACCAATACATGAAATTTGGTTAAAGGTCAACGATTTATTTTACATTTCTGCAGCATTGACACAAAGTTATTCACACCATGTACAATGTTGGCAACACATCAACTAATCCAATAACAAAGCATCATTCTGACACCATAAACAACAACAACAAAACAACAGCAGCATTGGGTTGCGTGAACTTAGCAACTTGGTCACTTATCCTGACACAAACAAAGTAAGGGTTTTGACAGTTTTTGGCACACGTATTGTTTAAACTGTGAACCTTGAATAAGTATATGTCCCATGGATCTGCTAGACTGATAGAAAAAATTAGAGAACTTAGGGTTGTCGCAGAGCGCTGACATGCCCATCTCCCCCCACCCCACCCCCCACCCACACCACGTGATTGTTATGCCCTTGCACTTGATACTTTTTACATCCACATTCGTACACATTGTCACAGGCTACAAGTTGAACCTTATCAGAAGATGAAAAACTTCCCTTTTATGGACCCTTCTACTTTCAAGGCCTAAAAACATCTGTCCTTGACATTTATCTTGACTGAATAAGTATCTATTATTTGGAAAAAGCATTCCCAATGTTTCATATCATTACTAAGATTTAAACATTAAAAGTCCAACAGTTTGAAAGATATAGGCATAAAATTAATATCCCCTTTGTGAAACCAAGGTCAAGGTTCACAAGCACTGAATATTTATACAAATGCTGTCCTACTCAGTATATTTGCCATGATGTGCAAATGCGGCATAAAAAGCAAGATATAATTCAGGTTCGTTTTGTGTGGACTCATATATTTGTAGAATCAAAGTTTACAGCGAAGGAATTTTTTGTAAGGTGAAAGACGTTTCAGGCCCAGTGTTTTGGCAACTTTGGACAAAACAGCAATTTTCAGACTACACCGCTACAGAAAAAAAACTATCATCACAGGACAATGAAATAGCAGAAAAGTATATTTTGAAATATGTGTTGAGTTTTTTTCAGTGTATGATCAATACTTTGCTTGGTATGGTCTTCTATATGAAAATTTTGTAAATTTACACACCGCAAATAGCCCTTAAGAATAAAAACGAGCATATTTTTTTATTTTCACAGATATTTTGATGAATTAAATTGATACATGCTCAGAAGTGAAGGCTTTCGAAATAGATTTATTTGGTGGACAGGACAGACCCAACAATCCCAAACCTCTTCCTTTTATGGACCTCCTACCTTCAAGGCCTTACAAGTCTTGACAAATTGAAAATCTGTACAGTAAGCATTACATGTGATTACATTCACCCAAATTCCTTTTTAAGTCCTTGGCAGAAGTGCCTGAAAACTGCCATCAAAATGCAACTGAGTTTGATCTGTTGAGCAGAGAGGCAACGGTTCTTACTCTTAAGTCTTATTTCCCCCCCCCCTCTCTCTCTCGTCTCCTCTCTCTCTCTCTCTCTCTCTCTCTCATCTCTCTCTCTCAAATTCTTGGCGTATTTGTCCCACGGCGTTCTGACTTCTCCCCGATACCAATACCCCCTCCTATTTATTTTTTTGAGTGTGATGGTGGTCTCATCAGTTAAAGGCGCGATTCATCCCTGTTAGACCAAAAACTGTATTACGGATAGAGAATTAGCAGGGAAAGTCAATGCAACACAAGCAAAGCATTAGATGCCTTGGCACCGGATGAAACAGCTCCTTTAATTTCTTGGGCCAAGGACGGCTGCGGGGACAGTTGCCGTCGACTGTCAATCATCGCCAACAAAGGTCAGAATTCTAAAATGTCGGCTTTAAATTTTTGGTTTTCAAGGTCATGTGCCAAGGTTCAAGGTCACATGCCAAAAATAATTTAACATGGCTTTCCTTCATGGTGACCAACCGCCACACCAATTTGAAAAGAATCTGTCAAACGGTCATGAGATATTTGATAGGTCAGACACAAAAATAACAAGGCCTACTGATCTTCTGGACCTTCACTTTGACCCTTGTTTGGTAGGCATCATTTGACGGCCCGTATCCATGTCATACACAACCAAGTTTGAACATGGAGCCTACCACAACACCAAATCTGAAAGGATTCTGTCCTCAAACGTTGAAAGATCTGTTGCGTGGAATGAAAACAAAAATTTCTGTTTTGAACCATATTTCTTTCAAGGGCCTACTGATCCCTTGACCTTGACCTTGATCTGTATGCATCGTATTGGATAGTCCGTACCCCATGGTAAATATACACCAAATTTGATCATTATAAAGAGCAACGGTTTTGGAAGTTATAGCCGTTTCCTTTTTTTATTTTATTTTTTTGGTTTTCAATGTCATGTGCCAAGGTAGGTCAGAGCCATAAAATAATTTTCGCCAATGGCTTCCATCAATGGGAGGACCTACCACCACACCAATTTGAAATGGAGTCTGTCCAACGGTTCACAAGATTGAAGTGGGCATACAGAAAAACAAGCAATCGAAGAAACAGGGACAAAGCAGCCACATAACCTGATTCCCAGATTACATCTGGATAACAGCCAAAAGTCGGCATCAAAGAACAAAGAGACATTGGACTTAATTAGTGCCTACTTCAGTAAACATATCGGACTAGGTTACAGTCACCTTTTGGTTACCCCAGTTCAGTTACATTCAACATTTCTATGAAGTTCACAATTTGTCACTTACAAGAATATAAGTTACGATTTACTTTTGGATTTATGTTACACTTCTAAGGTATGTACGAATCACAGCTGGTAGGTTCACGTCACATGTTGAACGTAACATATAAGGCTTATAGGTTACAAAAATCCTGTGTGACAAATAAGTTACACTACCTCACCACAACACACAAACACACACACCACACCACAACACACACACCTCATACACACCGACACTCACGCATACACAGAGACAGACCCCCCCCCCCCCCCCCCCCACCCCCCCCACCCCCCCCCCCCCCCCCATGCTACACAACACACACAGAGGCACAACAACACACACGCAAACCCACACACACACACACACACATCACACACCACACCACACACAGCGGGCCAGACAAACACAACGGACATACCAAAACGCACACACACACACACACACACACACACACACACACACACAAGACTAAGTCCGTGATAAATGGACAAATCTATAAGAGGAGTGGTCTTAGAGCTTAGCTGAGGGTTGCATTCGACTCTGCGCATCGAGGTTTAGTGTAAAACACCCTGTATGTTTTCATTTGAAACACGGGCAGAACAAACACACGGTCCATCAAACCACACACACACACACACACACACACAGAGGCAGACCCCCCCCCCTATACACACACAGAGGACAGACACTCACACACACAACACACAACACACACACACACACATAACACACACACACACACACATTCACAACACACACACACACACACACACACGCACGACGCACGGCACGCAACGCACGCACGCAGCAACACGCATGGCCGCACGCACGCACACACCACAGAGGCCCCCCCACACAGAGACAGAGGCACATAACACACACACACACACACACACCACACACCCACACACACACACACACACACACATCACACGGGCAGACAAACACACGGGACATACAAACGCACACACGCACGAACACACACACACTCACCACACACACACACACCACACAACACATCCACTCACACACACTCAGAGGCAGACCCCCACCCCCCTCCACCACACAGAGGCAGACCAACACACACACACGCACACACAGAGGCAGACCCCCCCCCCCCCCTCCTACACACACACACAGAGGCAGGCCACACACACACACGCACACACAACACACACACCACACAACGCTCGCACGCACGCTCGCACGCACGACGACGCACACTACACTCACACAGATGGCCCACACCACAACAAGAGGCCCCACGCACACAGAGACAGAGGCACACACACACACACACACACGCATATTCAAAACACATCACACACACCCACACAAACACACACACACACACACACAACAAACACACGGGCAGACATACACACGCCGCACACAACACACACACATCACACACACACACACACGGGCAGACATACACACGCGCACACACACACAACTCACACACACACATATCACAAACCTCACACACACTCACACACGGGCAGACATACACACGCACACACACACACACCACAACACATCTACACCACAAAACACACCACCACACACACAAACGGGCAGTCAAACACACGGACACACTCCAAACACTACATACACACACA
>JAFLJL010015376.1:15000-48642 GCA_018398815.1 Conus ventricosus
CCTACCACTCCTCACTTTCAGAACTGTGATCAACTCTGTCCAGGGCGGTGTCAACGCCCTGCCTCTGCAGGGGAGTAACAACTTAAATAGCAAGTTGCCGGCACAACCTGCGACTTCAGCCCATGGGTGTTAATTTCTCCACCATCTGGTGGAGGGGTAAGATTGCATATGCAAATAAGCTCAGTTTTAGAAGACATGTTGGATTCAAAGTTAGAAAAAGTTTTTGAATCACAAATACTATATTCAACAGCTTTATAGATAAATGTGTGGAAGACAAGAACCAGCACAACTTTATATATAACCACACACACACACACACACACACACACCCACCACCCACACACACACACACCCGACACACTAAGACACGCGTCGCGCACCACGACACACACAAACACACCCCCACACGACACACACACACACACACACACACACAACACACACACACACACACACACACACACACACCCACACCCACACACACACACACACACACACACACACACAACACACACAAAACACACACTATTTAAAAAAATGTGCCCCTGTTTACAGTGGCATACCCCTCGGCCTACGGTGGCGAGCTCCCTGGATTTACCTTGCAGGTGTTCTCTGGCCAAAAAATCAATACTGCCGCACTTCCTCTCCCTACCGCCCACTCCATCCCGCCCAGCTTGCTCTATTGCACAAATACATCAGCCAACACTGCCCCGCGTGCGCGCTGTTTACATGCCTGGGCCAATCAGCGGGCGCTCAACAATACTAGGTATGAACCCACACAATCTTTCTATCCCACAGACTGCCGGGGCAAATCACGACCGCGTTTTTTGAACTTGAGTCGGTGGGTGTGTTTAATCAAACAACCGTTTTACCGAAGAAACAGAAATTTGTGCATCATAAAAGGTTATGTTGGTTCAATGAAATGAAAACGATGAAGGCAATATGTTGACAAAGATACAGCCAGGTTTAATACTTGTTTGGCTAACGATGAGATGGATCCTTATCTAAAAATGGCGCCGCTTTGTTGAAAGACGTCTTGAAGCAAAACAATCCATTACGCGTTGATTGTTGGACTGGCGTGAGACAGCAAAAGCCAAGTTTAAAAAACATTGAGTTTATTCATTAAGGCGGAGTAAACACGGCTGATTCGTATGCAAAAAAACTTATAATAGGCAACATTTATGCAGTTCCACCCAAGTAAAAAATGTTCTCAGATTTGTATTAGAGACTTAATTGAATGTTAACTACAGATTCAGTGTTCCATGTGGCAATCTGATCAGTGTAATTATAGATGTTATATTTTTCTACTTTTCTAATTCTACCCAGTTCAACTGCCATCAAGTGTGCCCTTAAATCAACTGAATGGCGATTTTCGAATGTTCATGCAAACAAACAATATAGGGTAGGCAGACCTTAGAACATCTACATTAATGGAGAGTAAGTAGTGTGTGGCTAGCACTATCTTCAAAAAAATGCACCAAATATACAATGAACGGGTGTACAACAACTGCGATTATAGCCGGCCAAGCGGCCAAAGGTCACAGTGGCAAGGCCGAATCTTACAATCCATCCCACTAGAGCGTAAAGGTCACAGTGGCACAGCGTGCCAGGCCATGCGTGGTGGTTTGGACACTGACGATAAGTAATGGCGTGGCATCAAAAAATAGAACCGCTCACGCGCGTGAACGGATGGCCTACTTTGCGGACTCCATCCCTTGGCTGCTTTAACCCTCTATTTACCTGCGCCTATTTACCTACCGAATCATAGCCAAAAAATAAACCGCTCACGGCGCGTGAACGGAGGCCCCTACTTTGCGGACTCCTCCCTTAGCTGCTTACCTGCATTCGCCTTGCTGCATAATTACATGCCGAAATCATAGCCTAAACATAGGACCGTTTCACGCGCGTGAACGGTGGCCTACTTGCTGGACTCCTGCCCCATGCCTTGCTGTCTACGCTTCACCTGCTTCTTATCGTCCTGCATCTTCCTACCCCTGTTACAAACTTTAGGCTGCCAATTCATCACAAAAACGCAAGCACTGTCATGCAACTAAGTGGTGTTACACATGACAAATACTAAACTCTATGTACACCAACACAACACTCCAGCCCCCAAGTTCACCCCAAGTTTATAATAAGATTTTTAATAAAGTTCACCCCAAGTACTTAATAATAGTTTATTAATTAGAAATTAAACTAACCTACGCTAGGAGTTGCAGTTTATTGGAAATAACTATACGAGCCTATTGTGGAGGAAGGAGACATACGTTGAGTATAAGCGCGCACAGCGAAGCAGGCAACTTTCATGAGCAGTATGGCCACTAGACCTACGCCTTTAGGAGGACGTAAAATTTGATTATTAACTACGAACACAATTGGGAGGACGAAACTACACCAACCTCCACAATAGGCACGTAATAAATTCCAATTAAACTGCAACCCCCTAGCGTAGGTCAAGTTTATAAATTAACAAATTAACACTTCGCCATTGCACCCGAAGGTAAGCAACGTTGAGACATTAGAGAAAGTAAGGATAGTTGCCAATATAAACATCACAGGCCAGACATGTAATGCCACACATCACACCTTTATGTACACACTGAACCTTCCCTCTTTTCAATTGCTGTTCAAATAGCCAATCAAGTACCTGCAGGCTGAAACTGGCACTGTTCTGTCTCTTAAGTATTTACAGAAAGTCATTTCAATTGTCCAGCCCGCTGCTTCAGTGTTTTTCAATGAAACTCCAGCTGGCGGCTGCACTGCAGCTAGCAGCCTAGCGCGCTAGCACCTCTTTCACCTCCATCACGCGAATGTCAGCTTACCCACAGGTGCGTGAGGTTTGGTGTGACTATGAATATCAGCAGTTGGTGACTGCCTCAGATCCTTAGATATGTCAAAATACCAGCATCAACGAGTTACACTGACACAGAATTTCATTCTTTTGCAAAGCCCAAATCTCAGCTGGTTCTGTATGTTTTCCCTGGCTTTGTTGTTTTCAATTACACAAACAATTGTAACACACGTTTTACAATCAAACATCTTTACTCACTGTTTTCAGCGAGAATAAAGCATGACCTCTTTGTCCTGTAACTAAAGCTAACAACATGCAAGTATTTCAAACAGTATCTTTCAAAGTCACATGATTAGAAGGGAGATAAGCAATCAAAATATACCCCCAAAAAATAAAACAGTAAATAACATCCCAAGATACCTTAAATCATCTGGGGTAAGGAAGGCCTCTGTTCAAATGCTCCTTTCACAAGTTAGCCAATAACAGGATTACAGACTGCCCGCTGAAAATCCATTCACTGATGGTAGATATGCGGACAAAGCGCAGTTCGCGCAGAGTTTATAGCAACTGTGGCTAGCTCCAGGCAACTAAAAAGTACGGCAAGAAAGTTTGCTGCCACAGAATGTCAGGCATCCTTCTGTGGGATACATTCTATGCATGCTTACGCATATCCACTTGGCAATGAAGGTTTATTCACACAGCCCGTGTGTGAGGGCGCCAAGAACGGACGATTAGCGCTGCTGCCTTGGTTGGAACAGCCTTCCTTTCTGGTAGGCCTAACCGCTCCCTGAAACTTTGCAATCCAGCATTAGAGGCGAAGGGGGTGGGTTCTCCCATGCAGCGTAGGAGGGAGAGGATGGAGGACACGTGATGGTAGCAGTACAGGGTCTTGTGTCATCAGCTGTGTCAGCAAGGCCACCAGAGCAACACCACTACCCCCATCGCTCGCTCACTCTTCACCTTCCCCAACACAGCCGAGAACGAGCTAAAAGGGGGAAAGGCATAAAATTGAAGGATACACCAAGGAGAGAAAATGCATCTACTGCAATAGGCGCTTGGGACAGTTCCTGTAAGAAACATAGCGCATCATTTGTAGATCAACTTGATGCAAAGAGGTCAAAGACCCGGATTCATATGCAATTGTAACAATGCTTTGTGAAGCACTTCTCTGTTCAACTTCCATTCTGCAGCCAGTTTATATTCTTGGCAGCTGTGTTTTCCTTACACAGGAATATAAGCAGCACTCAACCCGACGAGATAGTCAATGCACCAGTTCCATAATAATCACTGTGTCATCAAATTACATGAATCGGAATGACCTGTTCCCATATGAATATGATAGATGCAACAGCAGTTGTTTGTCTACATGATACGACATGTCGCCCACCATAAACCTGATTTATGAACAATTCAAAGCAAAAAAATGCTGCCTTAATTCCAGATCGTTGAAGTGAAAATCTTTTATCATCGGGCAGCCATTCTCCCCAGAATTAGAACAGTTCCAAGCACAACCCCCACCAGTTTTTGAAGCATCCGAGGTTCAAGGGTGACCCTCAGGCTCTGTTTTTGGTGAATAACATTATACGCAGTCTCAATGTTGTGATCCAACCAATTTTAGTTCTCTTTTGCAAAGAGGGCGACAATGTCCAAGTGGTCTGTCAAAATTCCCTGCATACAGCAACAGGCTGACTTTTCCTTTTCTTATCACCAGCTGTCATAATGAAGAGGCCCATACAACAACGCGAAAGGAAGCCACTATCGTTCCAATCACTCACACCATATCCCTGATACTCACAGTAATCTTTCCTGACAGCAGACAGGCAAATCGAAACCATGTCTGCTACTCTCCTCAGTGTTTAAAGATACTGTCATTGACTCAGAGTCACTGATGAATCCTAGATACTGCATGCGACGAGTGGTACTAGAGTACTAATTTTGGGGAAGGATTGATAAATCCCAGAGACCTCCAGAAGTTTCACTGTGTAAAATACATTAGAGGCACATGACAATCTCGTCCTCAGCAAACAAAAGTGAATCATCCCAAAAATACGAGGAAAGATGACTTATCCCTCTCAGGTGGCAAACACAGGTTTTTAAACAGCTTGTTTAATTTACGTGGATGCAAGTGCCAGCCCCGAAGCAGACAGTTAAACTGCCAAAGCAGGTCATCCCACTCCAAATTCAGAAGACAACATACACTGTGTTCCTCTTGACTGATACGAGTAGTATGCCATCCTTCAAGTCCCAAATGAATCCATGAAGCAGTATGGATTCACAAGTTAATAGAAGCAGTATGCAAGGTTTTCCATCCATTTTGACGTGATAATAAACGATATCTACGTTAGTTTTCTTTAAGTACAAATCATTCAATTGAGGTTCATCATTCCTCGGAAGATCAAAACTGGTGACACAAACTGCACTGCTTACCGCCTACACTTATGAACACACACCTTATTGGCAAAGTTTCGTTATATCTTTGACAATAACATTCTTTTTTGATGCATTTAAACTCGGGCTGGAAAGTGTAATCCTGTCAGAATTGGCCAATATCACAACAAAAAGAAAGGCTCACCCTAGTAAGTTTCTAAAAATATTCAGGGTCTTTTGTCAAATTATTGTTTATCAATCAACATATTATATAAGCCGCCACCATGAAAAGTAAAGCCTCCTGTCTCATTTCACCATCAATGAGGAGGGATAGTGTGTTCAACCTGGCCATCCAAGAGTGAACAACCTACTCTAGGCATTCTATCTGGTTAGAACTGTCCCTTCGGTTCTGTCCCTCTGGAACATCTTATTGATGGCCGTAGTGTGAGCTGTCTCTGGCCTAAAAAAGGACTTTGGGCCTGCACAATGTGACGACTGTCCACACATTCTAGATCTCCACGATGGAAGAAGTCATAATGTCTCCAAAGAGCTGACCATAATGGAACACTCTCACTGCACAATCCTGTCAGCAGTCTGGGGAGAAGAGGTCGCAGGACCTTCTGCGTTTTACAGACGTAGCTCGTGACAAGCATGACCCAACAAGGCCAGAGCATCAGCGTTCTGATCAGTGAACCGAGGCTTAGATTTCTGATCAGTGTCAACTTATTCTGCTAAATTGCTTTGCGTATAGCCTGCGTGTTCTGAGCCAGTGCTGCTTGTGGCTTTGACAATGGCACCTCTGCACTGAAGCCATCTAAACAACAGCCTGTTTGACAGTGGCAGGCAAAATCCTTCCGATTTCTGTATTCACTTTGTGCACCTGATGCTGGCAGATGTCCTGCTGGGCGTTGGTATTTATCAAGCCTTTCTTTAAATTATGTTTCAGAAGCCCCCTGTGCACATCTTATATAAAATGAATTACACAGCCATTGGAGTCAGCCACTTTGTCAGCTTGATATTTCTCTTATGTCCAAGTCTTGTTTTCTAACTCCTTTAACAAGTCATCAACCTTGACAATCAAGGGAAAAGTATCCACAGCACCATCATAGAATTCCTCCTATGACGAGACTCAGAGTCTCATTATTGCTCATAGTGGCATTGAGCATTTATCTCTAACCGTCTGTTCACCTTACGTTGCGCCTGATACTCGCCACGGTCGGACCATGACCCAGTTACTTCTCCCTCCTCATCAGAGAGAGAATCGCGCCGACTCTTAGATGCCACGCCGCGTGACGCGTGCCCTGATACGTGATCCGGTCCCTTGTCCGAAGTTGTTGGGGGGGGGGGGGGGCTCAACCGCTTGTGAATAGCATCTTTCCAGTCTAGAAAAACAGTCATCCATTTGACTGATGCGAGCATCAAGCCTCTCGACTTTATCTTCCTTATCTAATAGGTGCGACCTCTTGCTCCTGTCCCCTGAATGACAGGCCATGCATTGCTTGGGTTTATAACAAAGCATGTACCGCAACAGTATACAGAAACGGTACTGCCAAATCGCACACAAGGCGAACAGGTGAGTATGTATATCACACACAGGCGAACAGAAATTGATAATAGTAGATCGCAACACAGGCGAATAAAGTACAGCCGCACACAAGGCGAAAGATATGAACTATACTCCAAACTGTAAGGTCATATGATGCAATGCAACACAGGCGTGTGCTTCTCACAGCAGAAAGTTATTAAACCCAATTAATTCAATCCAATTTACACGTACACACTTTTTAACGCTGCCAAGATCTACTCGTGAATAAAAAAGGTGTTGCCACTCACACTTCACGTTCTAGTGTACTTTGCACACAGTGTCTCAATTCACTTGTACTTACGAAAATTCATTCATTCATGAAGACTACCAACACGTGCTCACACATCCGTTGCCTGCAAACGCCAAGCGTCCATTGCTTGCAACGCTGGTGCGCCGCAATACTCAACGTAGCTTCCCTTCCGGGAGCACAAGGCGAGTGATAATTAAGTTAAATCCATGTTCAAATAAGTTTCTTGATTAAATTTTTAATTAGTTCATCCTGATTAAGTTACCTCAAGAAATGTAATTATGTCGACCATTAAGTATCAACCAAGTTTCTTATTCAGATATCATATCTCTTATCAACAAAATACATTCTATGTTATTATCTTAAATAGTAAATGTCTAATATAGTACACACACGCCTCAAAAACACGTCATCACTGAGAATATCTTGCTCAGCGTTTCAGCGCGAGATCGGTCATCATAGATCATAATGCAGATCCAACATCCATAAGCAAACCGCAATGATTACAATTCTGGTCTAATGGAAATGACTTTTTATAAGACTTCCATGTCATAATTTAATTGACTTTATCATTAAAAATACGCCAAGCTCTATTTTTATTAAAAAATTTAAAATTCAGTTCTAAAAAACTAATTCCATTTGAAATGGAACAAAATGATTCTTTGATATTGGCGGTTATATGGCGAGCAGTTGTCTTCTCTGCATTTAGAGGGTTCAGTTTATTTATGATGCTTTATAGTTTTTGTTGCCATAGTATTATATATTATATAACCGTAATAACTGCCCCCAACGGCAGCAATGGCGCCAAAAATGGCAACAGTTTTAAGTTCAATATTCCATGAAGACTTTGGGGCCCCAGAATCACATGGAGTTTTTATAGCTGGCATTGAATCAACTTGTTCTGGCGTTGGCGGTGTTATGTTTTCATGATGAGTTATATTCTGTAACATTAAATTTTTTTGTCTGTTCCACTCTGCTAATTTTTTTCCTGCTTTAACACGCCCAGGATGAGATTCTTTTCACTGGTCCCCACCTGGTTCAGTGTTTTCTGGTTCTGCTGATTTTCTGGCTTGGTTACTTTCTCCACCTGATTCTGGTTCTGATGATTTTCCAGCTCGTTCATTTTGAAGGGAAACAAAATCTATATGATTAAAAGTTATTACTCCCATGATTAATGGCGATAACAATGTTCCAAATCTGTAATATAGATCACAGCCTAGAGACTCTAATGACTTTGTTAAAACTGGATCTTGCGTTAAATCATACGTAAGATCTTGTTCAGAATCAATGGGAGCAAATCTACTGACTAGTTTAGTGTACAAACTAAGAACCGTTTGCCCCACACTTTTCACCATTCTAGACCCCAGCTGCGCTTCATACCTGTTATGATACTTTATAATGTCTTGTGGAGGCATCTGTTGAATCTGTTCTATGCTGAATTCAGTTCCGAGGAACTGTTTTGTTTTCCCACATGCTGCCAAAGAATACAGCCTCTCCTTTTTGGGCATAATAGCTTGATCATCAACTTGGTCATTCATAAGTTCAGGAAGGTTTAGGCTGCCTTGTAGCTGTAGTAGATCATCGCTGTTCATGTTTTTTTATATTAATTATAATTATTTTATTTTTTAAAATGAGCACCGAAAAAACTATTGCTAACCTTGTATACCATTCTGCTGTATATTGGGGGTTAAAGTGTAGGATACACAATGCTGGTAAAAGCTTGTTAAGAATTAAACCAGCAGATCTTGGCAAACTAGACTTTGAGGATTCAGCAAAGCTGATTGCTGTTATTACAGCTTCGGTTGCCACGAAAGATTTTCTAGTCAAGCAAGGAATAATTCCAGACAGTATAAATATGTAAATAAAAAATACATTTATAAAAAAAATGGCTTCACTCGTAATGATCATAGGTGGCGCTGTGGTGAATGCGCTGCTTTTAGCGGAAGTAATTTCGCGTTTAGTAAACTGCGGGATGACGGCGAGAGAAAAAGACATAACAAAGCTATGGAGCAACTAGCAGCTGCACAAGACGCCTATGAAAAGCAGAGACTTGAGCAGTTAGATTTTATTAATGACACACTGAAAAAAACAGGGCAATGCAGCTTACATATTTAAAGATGTTGATCAAGCAATAAAACAATATTATCTAGTAACAGGCAAACCGGTCCAGACATTGCCCCCACCAAAATTCAGTGACTTTTATCAACCATCATAAAAACAAAAGATGCAAGAAATCGCGTTTATTGCCTTTGGTATGACCGTCGTGTATTTTGTTGCGCATAATATTGGCTGAATAAAAAATGAACAAAATCTATTATTCACCCAAAGGATATTGGAAGGGTATCACAGCAATACAAAAGCTAAGCCAAGCGGCAGGAGTCAGTGAACAAACAGCAAAGGAATGGTTATCTAAACAAGCAATTTGGCAAATTTATTTACCTGCCCCTAGACGAATACAGAGACCACACTTTGTGAATACAACGCCAAATGACACCCATCAAATGGATCTTCTATATTTACCCTCTGATACGATTAGACGAAAAAGATTTAAGTACGCACTCACAGTCATTGACATGGCTTCAAAATACAAAGATGCGGAGCCATTAACACAAAAGAGTGCTTCTGCTGTTGCTGTCGCTATACAACTGATATACCAACGAGGCCCCTTAACTTTCCCTCGCATGATTCAAGTCGATGATGGAAAAGAATTTAAAGGCCAAGTGAATCAATTATTGTTAAAACACAGAGTTACTATTAGAAGAGGCATTCCGGAGTTCACAGATCACAGGCTTTAGTTGAAAACTTTAACAAACAGTTAGCCGAAAGACTTTTCTCCTACCAGTATCACAGAGAGCTGATTGACAATTCTCGCAACACAGAATGGTTAGAAGACTGCCCTCAGTTTTGCGCGCAATGAATAATGAAGAATTTAAAGGGCTAAAGCCAGTACAAGCAATCAAAAGAAAAACAATAAATGTTGCTAAAGGGAGAGTCTTCATCCGGCAAACTATTACCGTTTGGTTTGAAAGTAAGGTACCTTCATTTACCGGGGAAGCAGAAGGGACACTCGCATCAGGGCAACTGATCCGGTTTGGAGTGTTGACCCGTACGAAATAAAACGAATTGTAAAAATGAATCCGCCCGTGTATTATTTACGAGAAACTGGCACAACAAAACATCCAGCTCCTCAAAGATCTTTTGTGAAAGAAGAACTGCAGATAATTCCGCCAGACACAGTTTCCGCTTTAATTAATTTACGGTTCTCCAGTGCCCAATTGCATATGAAAACTCTGGATTAACAAACACCCGTTTGTGTTTGTTCTATCTAATGACTTCTTTGTTACAACAGTTGTGTTGATCTCATGTAGATTAGATCGCAGTTTTACGTGTCATGATGAAAAGTCTTATTGCCAAACAATGCTTCTTTGTAGTTGTCATGTGATATGTTTGACTGCACAACACTGCGGGATATTCCTTTTGCTTTCTTAATGATTTTCTCCTGGCTCGAAATACTGTACATTTTTGACCTTAACCCCACATACTCCTTGATCACCTTTCCAGATAATTCATCCTTCATCTTTCCTAAAACCTTCTTGTTAGTAATTGAATGCAAAGGCGAATCTTTAGGGTAATCAGATGTATCATACCATCCTGCATGTCCTTTAGCCACTTCCATTTCCATGTGTTTATAGATGTCTTCAGTAGGAATATCTATAACAAAACTGTCTGTATCTGTGTAAAGTACTCTGGACTCGGATACGAGGGCTTAAAGTAGTCATAAAGAAACTCTAACATCAAAAGCTTTGATAATTCTAAAACCGTAAACCCAATAAATACAGGTTTGTCTAATTTGACTTTCTTTTTTTCATCATTATGCCAAAAAGCTGATCATGAAATCTTCTAAAGTCCTGATAATTTAGGTTTTGAAGTCAGCTTAATTGCTTCGTTCTCTTTGGTGACTAATCTGACATCTTTACGTTTGTGGGGATTCTCCATAGTCTTACCGAAACAGCTGTTGTTCATCAGCTTGAAAAAGTCTTTTCTGAAGCATCTGTGGATTTAGTTTCTGAGATCAGTGTTCTTCATGATGTATGGTTTCATGAACTGTTCTTGATCAAAAGCAATTATGCGATGAACTGCTGTCAACTTCAACCCATGTCTTAAATAAAATTGCAGAAGTCTGTAATGACAGACATAATTTTTTTTGCCTCGAAGATTAGGCACAAGTTTAGGTGGTTCTCTTGGATCCATCTTTAGACTTTCTGCTGCTAATGGGTAGTCATTATGTAGGTCATGGAGTCCATGAGGATATTCTAAGTCAACTTCTAGAATGAAACCACGCTGTTGATCAGGCGCCAAACTGCTCAACCACTTAATGCCTTTTGTATATTTTTGGGATCGCCGCCTGCGTACATTTTAAAGTTGCGTAATGGAAGCGATTGCGCCATTGCCCAACCATACAGATTGTTTGCATCTAAATACATGAGATAGTTAGAACCTTTTACTTGGATCATAATCATCTAGGTATTTGTTGTTTGCTTTACAGTAATGATGCGACGCCATACTAATTCCTCCACGCAACCCGTTTTCAATCATCTGAATCATTGGTAAATCTGACAATAAATCAATCTGTACTCCAGTAAACTTTAAGAAAGCGTCCCAGCTCATCCCGGCGCAGAAATGTAATGCGCGGGATCCAGGCTATAATGTTTCATACAGGTCTTCCTATAATTTTCAAAGACGTCCGCCAACAAACATACATCGGCCATCAAGTATGAGTCATGATAGTATCCCATCGTTTTACAATCTAACTTCTGCCACGCATCTTGAGCATGTTGGTAATCAGAATCGCTGATGTCCTTTCCTCTGAGACTAGAAAAGAACGCGCCCTTTCGGAGGAAGTGTGTCTTCATCAAACCTTTCCCAACTGTTCATGTACTCATAAGGGTAAACGCCCTTTCTAACGAGAGTTGGGTCAAAATATTTCTTCCGTTATTGGGCAGGACTTAAGGACATAGCCAGTGACTCTAATGATCCCATCATGTGTTGCATAGAGTCATAAAAAGACATGTTATTTAGATTAAAGCACGTGTACTTTTCTGATGACTGTGCAATGCATGCTACCCTGAAGGCGTTGGTTACTGCTTCAATATAAGATGAGAGTCATAACCTCGCAAATTGTGAAAGAAAATAGGCAGCTTCCATGTCTTTGGTTCAAACTTTAGTTGAAGATTGCATTTACTGTGTGCTGCTCCTCTAAACTTCCCACTAATGTGATCATGGTCTCTTACTGTTGGATTTGTTGCTTCTTCACTAAGTTCTAAACCACAAATCCAACAATGTGTGGCTGAGTCATACTGTTGTTGGTCTTCAGGCGCCATTATGATTTCAGATAAATTCAGATTATTAGAACAATCATTACGCACTTGCTGCATGCGTTTTAAGAAGTATTCTGCAGCATCTGGCCCTCTGTATAATTCTGGCGTTGAATGAGCGCCATCCGACCTAACAATAATGAAGGCAAATGAACAAATCTGATGATTACTCATTAAGACTTGTTTTCGAAGTTTTTGTGGTGCTGGCCCTTCATAAGGAACAATAAGCGACTCGAAGTCTGCGTAAACTACGTATGGAGAATGTTGCAATCCGTTTTCCAGTTCTTAAAACTAACTTTAGATCCAGGTGGGGGCGTAATTAGTTCTGTATTACAGTCAACTGGGCCGATACAATGTTTCTTATGTATCGCTTGCGGCTTGAGCGGATGGAATTCTTGTTAAACATTTTCTGCAGAATTCTTGTTTATGCCCATTCTTTGAAGCATGCTGCATTAGTTTACTCATTGAGCGTATTAAAGTGTAATGCGGCAGCCCCGCTGGTGAAAGCATCAGTAGTAAGTCAACATGATTTTTGTCTGGATTGCCTATTGTTGGACTGTTCTTGGACACTTCAATCGGTTGTAGATTTGTTTCCTCATCCCATGTGTAGACATTAACAGTTATTGGTTTGTTTTGTTCTTCAAACTGATCAATTTGATCTACACTAACAGGAAAGGATACCCGATAAAGTTAAGATCATAGTTAGACACTCTCTCTGCGTTTTTGCCGACGTGATGCAGCCTTGCGAGAACACACCACATGAAACATATGTTGTCTGTATTCTTTATGTTTAGAACTGCCTTTTTTGCGACTAATGCTGAGGTAGTGGAATGTAAGCCTTGCCAACAATCGGCGCATACTTAGACTGTTTTAATCTGATCTCTAAGACTTCGCCCTCTGACCAACCAGAGCCTCTCATTTTGGCTTCTTCGGCGGCAGCGTCAAACTGTGTAAGCAGTTCGTCTGCCCAACCGGGTGTCAAGTCATTAGAGGAAAGAATAGTCTGCTGTTTAGTCGAGACCCAGACTTCTAGATTTTCTTCATTTATTGTTACATTAGTCGATTAAAACAGCTAACATTACTTTAACTGGCGGGTCTATTGTTAGTTTGCCTGGAACTTGAGAAATACATGTACAACGCTTGCCTGTACGTTTGTTGGGTCAATGACTTCTAAATCAATATCATTCAGTGCTCTTGATAAACGCTCTCTCTCAAGCATTCCTTCAAACAATTCGTCTGGTCCTTCATATGTCTTAGCCATGTTGAGTTTCTTTCTAACTCAAAATATTATTTAAATTAAAAAAAATTCTTAATCAGAATCAATATCGACGGTCTTTTTGCGCTTGGACTCATAATCTAAAGTATAAACACCTTTTGGCATTGTTAATGTGAGCTGTTTAGAACAATTTTAAAATGTTCGTTTACTTTTTTAAGCATTCCTTTTTTATCTGCTCGGGGTCTGGCTGTTGAGAAAAACTTGTCCCCGCCTTTCTTTGAAGATCAAACTTTTGTCTTTTGTAGTCATCAAAATCGGCCTGTAAACGATTAAATTCTTCATCCGTGATGTTTGAGTCAACTAGCGCTTTATTTATTGTCAGTTTGAACGAACTAAGTTTAGCCGTTAATAGTTGAACCATAGCTGTGTGCTTTGGAGTTAAGTTTTTAATTTTTGCTAGCAGCACCTACAGCTAACGAACACAGGCCGAGAGCTAAAGACAAACCGCCTAGAGGTAAAGCCACGGGTGCGCCTATGCCCGTTGCTAAGAGACCAACACATCGTTCCTGCTGATAGAGCGCTTATAGTCGATGTTCCAGTATTAACATATGTAACAGCATTAAAGGCGGCAGAATACCTTCGTTTGGTTTTGCTGTATTTTGAAAGGTCCTGCTCTAGTTTTTTGTTGCATTTGTGTAATGTGGTTAATCTGAAGGTTTTATGTCAGGGGCTATCCCTTCTTTTGGCGGCTCTGGCGCTGTAGGCACATTTGGATAAACCTGAACAGACATGCTTTTTAAAAATGAAAAAATAATTTAGTAATGTATATCTTTTAATCTGTTTTCTTGAATATTCAGCTGCGCATCATATATTAAAAACAAATGTACATTAAGCGGTTTATATCGGCTTCTTCTTCTTTATCAATTTGAATGTTTATTACGTCTCTCACAGTTCTCCCGCTTCCATGTAACTAGATTATCCTCCGTTGACCTTAGGTCAATCCATAAACCGTATTTGTTGTTAAATAATCATCAAGTCTTACACTGTGAAGGTGTAGATCTTTAGACACAAGGTCAACTGTTGGATTTCTACACCTCCCACCTCCAAACAGTTTTCTTATTTCGTCAAAATGATGATAAGGTTTAAGCCCGCTAGCATAGATTTGGGTTAGGACTGCCCTCAATCGAACATGTACTTTCGTTATATTTGGATTAAAAAACTTTTCACTTCCTCTTTTGAATGGTTCTTCATCTTCACACAGCATAAAATACCTTTAAAGCGATCTTGCTGAGACGCTAAAACTAAAATTCCATATAGCGTCTGCCCTGCTTCTAGGATATGTTGTATGAATGAATCACTCTTTCGTAATATATTGCTAATTTTGACTGATATTGTTGTTCAATCATGCCTTGCTAAATTAGGGTTGCTAACAACGTCAAACTCTAACGTGATGTCAGAAATGCTGTACTTTGCTTCGGTTGTCTAATGATTTGATAACCCTTTGTATTCATTAAAAGTTAGTTCATATGACAATCTGTCTTTTAATGCTCCTTGAAAGTATGGCGCATGCGCTTTTAACAACTCAAATCTAAGGGAATGGAAAAGCGATTTCCAAACGCAAAATTTACAGCCACATACTTTTTGCCGTCTTTAGTATCTGCGGCACCTATTCTATGTTTTAGTGCTTCTTCATTTTCTATTCCTTGAAACGCAAGATCAGCCCTTTCAGTCCCGGTTAGCCATAGATCAGAATAGGTTAAAAATATGTCTGCAATGTGTAAAGAAAATATTTCTTGCCCCTCAAGTTTTATAGAAATTTTCTTAACGATTGCCCGCCCCAGATTCTGTACAACTGCCCGTTTGGGTCTGTTGTTGAAGCGAGCGCTATTTTGAAAGTAAGACGCGCAGAGCCTGCACAATCACGTCATTTGCTCCTAGGTCTGGAAAATTTGGACAGAAAAGAATTTGATCTGCATCAATAGTAGATGGATAATTTGGACAGTAATAGTCCGCTTATTCCCTTCACGCCAAAGGGTTCTTTCAGTCTTCTATGCGGGCCAAGAATTGAACCATATGTTTGCGCCATTTTTATGAAGCAAAATAAAAAGTTAATTATTTAAAAACTGGCAAAATTTGAAGATGAAGAAGATTATGATGTTTTTGACCCTGGAGACGACATGAGTGAAATGATCCCTTTGACACAGCATCGCTCAACGCCTAAATGCGGCGTGAATTAACAGAAAGTACGGTCGAAGCATTTTACAAAAGTTTAGGCCAAGACCCTCCCGAATTTATAGACCCAAATGATTTTGAATTAGAAGATGGTCATTTGTCTGTTGAAAAACGACCGAGGACAACTTGTTCGGCTTACAACTAAAAAGCCCCATCAAAGTTTTTAGCCGTGGGTTCAATTAAAAATAGACTCCCAGCGAGCGTACAAAATCGCCTTGGCATTGTAGACCAAATTAGATAGGGATGCAGTTGCTAAACTTCAAAACCCCAACAAAAAGAACTCCCGACAGATAACCAAAAGCAAAACTGGAACTTAAAGAATTAAATCAATCGGGAGACGAATTAATAAATGCAATAGAAGCAGAACTAGTTTTTCAGAAGAAACAGCGTTAAAAACAATTAATGATTCCCCATTGCCTATGCGGGAAATAGCAGCCCTTGATCATGCTTTGAGAAGCATCAAGGCGAATTAGCAAACAATTTAGCAAAACTAGGTGAACTAGATGAGCATAATAAAAAGAGGGAAAAAAAAAAACTCGCTGAGACTGGGACGACCGCATCGTAGGGCGTGAGATAAAGAAAGAAAAAGCCCAAAGACCCAAAAAAACTTGAACAAGAAAGATCGGCAAGACTAGAAGTGCTGATACTAACGAGACCTATTACGAACTCAAGTGAATAGAATAAGAGAAACTTCGAAAAAATTTATATGAAGACACGACGCTAGCAGAACGAATAAGAACACTGTTAGAAAAGCAGGGAGTCACATTAGCAAGCGTTATACGGCCTTAGGATTTGCAATAATACACTGGTGATGGCTATTACAGGCGGCGGTGGAGGCCAAAGTCCAGCGCCTCCATCGCCATCACCTCCATCTCCGCCTGATAAATCATGGGTAAAAAAACAGCTTGATCATCTTGCAAGTTTATTAAAAAAAAAAAATAGCTGGTAAAGCCGTGGACGCTTTACCAGGAAATATTGGGGGTATTGTCAGGGCTTTTGTTACTGCAAGAAAGATTGGCTTTAGGGCCCGAGCACTTAGGACATTAGTTCTCTTAATAGTTGGGTAATTTTTTTTTTAAGATAAACCCAAGTAACCTTGCCTTTTAATCCAAGAACAAGCGCTGTCTTTTCATATTCATGGTCATCGCGAACAGGCCCGCGGCTTGCTGGTCTTCAAGGGTTTTTGGGGGGGTTTGGGCCTCGGGGATTAATGCTTATTTTGGGTGTTCTTTATTGTTTTAAAATTACGGGGCTCAGAATTTATGTCTTTTTCCCAACCTTTTTTCATTGCCTGCTACAAGAATTTCATTTTTTAGTTCTTTATTTTTCCAAACCCTGGAGTCTAAGGTCAGGGGGCAGATGTAAAAACCCATCCCAACGGCAAAGTCTACTTTCGATCTTGCGTATTGTAAAACATTTGGGTATCTTTTAATACTTAAAGGAAAAATCAATGTGAATTAATGGCTCCCTAAATTTGTAGTTTTTGTTTTTGCGCTAAAAGCCAGTAAAGGGATATTAGTGATCTTGTGGCTTGGAAATAGCAAACCAAAAGTAAGTACAATAGGTCTTTATTCGTTCTATTCCCCCCCAGTTTTGGCCTTTGAAGGTCTAAATAAATGTTGTCCTGCGTTTTATGCTTTGCGTAGGGGCCGGGGGAACAGTTGTGCCAAAAAAAAAAGTTTGAAGGAGGTCCCGTCTAGTTATACTTTCTGTGCGTGCCCCAAAATAAAAAGGTCCCTAGGCATGATTATGATCCAACTTTTGTCTAAAGCCTGTCTTTATGTTTTTATTGAATTTGTTACAGATCATTTCAAAAGCCTTCATGTCTATTCTGTTGCTGAGTGGATTAAATGGTTTGTCATTTGGTAATGGAGCTTGCAGTTCAGTCAAAATACGTCTGAAGGTGTAATAAAAATGAAATCTGTACACTGACCTCACCAAAGGATCATGGTGATTTAAATGATCGGCATACGACACTCCACACCCAGTTGATGCGCAAAACACAGCAAAGTTTAACTGGTTCTGATAAAACTGCATCGGATGACTAAACCACGCTTTCTTGATGTGGTCGTTTTCAATAGGGGGGTTAAGATAGCTCTTCAATGGAGTACTCACCTTTTTATGAAAAGAGGCAGTCTGGGTCACAGCAATGTGAAGAGTATCAGTTGTTATATTTTTAAGATTGTAGTGCGGCCCAACAGAATATTTTGCACCAGTATATTTGAATGCACTCATTTTTATTTCGTTTAAAAATGTTTGTAACAATAACAACCCAAGACCGTCCTTCGTTTTTAGAACATGCTGTTAAAAACGATTGCGGAACCAAAATGGTCGCACTCCATGAAATATTCTACAAAGTCGTATGGTTTAATATAAGTGAATCCAGGAAGAATAATAAGGTTCTAAAAGTTGACAAATCAGGGAACAAAGTTAGCCAGTTAACAATACCTGATGGTTATTACGGGTTTTGCTCACTAAAAGAAGCAATGAGTAACTTTGACATTAATCTCAAACTTAACAATGCAAATCTGAAAACAATGTTAACATTCAAGCCTGAAGAAGAAGGAGGTTACTATTTTGATAAAGAGCTAGCTAAAATGTTAGGCTTTACGGCTAACAATTATAGATTTAGAGTTACACCGACCAAAACTACTTATGAGGGGGAAAGTCCGCTCGATCTTGCATTACATTCATTACTCTATGTTCATTTGGATGAGCTGAGCACTGATGAAAAACTTATATGATGGAAGGCCCTCAACTGTTTTAAGAGCTCTTCCATCAGGGAAAGCTGCATATTGCGATTATGAAATTATACAATTTCCCTAATTTACAGTTTAAAAAGATTAGTTTGTGGGAGGGTTGGATCATTTAATATAAAAATTGCAGACAAAGCGGGGAAAGTTGTAAAATGCGATAACCTACACATTGTTTTAGAAATAAAATAATACGCTCTAAAAATAATGTCGCGTGGGCCAGAAGAATCAGGAGTTACATTAGCGCCTGTGAGGTGTATAACCTTAGAATTAAAAGACCTTGCAGACGTTGCGGACTTTGAACAGAACGGTGAGATAGGCGCTTTGTATGGTTTTGAGTACACTAAAGATGGTGATTATAAACGCAAAGAGGTTGGCGACAGCAAAAAGTTTCCAAAACTAGAGCAACTGCGCAATCTAGAGGCAAATAATGTTGGCCAGTATGAATATAAAATAAATAAAGGAAAAGGTGGCAAATGGAGTACCTGGAGAGGGGATGTCCACCGTTTCGTGTCGTAGACACTTCAACAGGGAATGAAGCTTGATGATAGTTGACTTGGGTCACTGAACACAGTTCATGGTTTGAAGGGGTGGAAAGGGCAGAGGTGGGAGTGGTGGGCAATATTGAGTGTAGGGGTGATCATAATTCACAATAGAAATGGGGAGTGTTAATGGACAGCAAAGGAAGGGGGAGGGAGGGGGGAGGGGGAAGAAGAAGGGAGGGGGCAGGGGGGGAAGGGGGGGGGAAGGGGGGGGGGGGGAGAAAGAAGAAAGGAGGGGGGGGGGGGAGGGGAGAAAGAGGAGGGCTGATGGTTCATTCCCTGACATTGAGCCCATGTGGGCTCAAGGTGCCAAGGCGCTGTATTAACTGGCTTTCCATGTATTTCCTGTAGTTCCCTTCTTGACGACCATTTCTCCAAAGGGCTGCTACTCTGATGTGGAAAGATGGTGATGGTCCGAATTGCACTTCAGGTAGGAGACCTTGCAGTCTCCTACCTAAAGTGCATCCTGACCAAGACCAGATATACAAGCCACGTTGTATTCCTGAGAACTTGCTTGCAACAAAGGCTGATTCCCAATGGCTTTCTGCTTAATTTCCATGTGTCACCCCAGCCCAAGGCATTTCAACATCAAATGTCTTGCATCCTTCGCTCCACCAGCTTCAAACTGATGAACTCTACAGTACAGAACTACTGCATGCACTCCAGCGACTTGACCACCTGAAATCCCGCCTTAGATATCAGCTTTACACCCTATGCAATAAACACACGTCAATGTTGATTATCGAAACAACCCGGAATGCAAACCACAACTGCATGCTACTTTACAAGCAACCAAAGCTTCTAAACTGCAGAACCTCACTAAGGAACAACCCACACTTTCAAGTGCCAACCAGTCACCAGTGGAAAAATTGGTGACAACTATTCCAGATGATCTGTACTTGACTGATCCCCAGCGTCAACTTCTTGCAAAGGGACTAAAGTTTGTTCCCCTTCAACCAAAGGCCCACCAGACAGACATGCTATATGACTGTGAACGATTCTTCCGCCGACTTCGACTCGTGGTTTTCTTTGAGAGCTGCTCACTACCACAGCACGTAGTGCCACTAACGATCTAGCACAACTGTTCCCCTTTGAAAGGAGTGATTGGACCCCCAAGGATGGACGGTATCCTGCTCTTGACTATTATATTGACAAGTGTAAACACGACATTGATAAATTAAACTTGCCCCCTGTGAGAAAATCCAACCTTACCCAAGCAGAATTTCAGGCCCTAAAAGAACTGAAACAGAGACCCGACATCATCATCAAAAGAGCAGACAAGGGAGGGGCAGTAGTGGTTTGGCGAAAAGACTTGTATGAGGAAGAAGCCAAACGCCAACTCTCTGATTCCTCAACTTATGCTCCCATCAAAAACCACAACAACCAAACAAGACAACGCACTGGTCCGGAAGACAATTAAAGAAGCAGTTTCCAAAGGTCATCTCCCTCAAGAAGCAACAAGAACTATAGTCAAAGAACCTCGCACTGCAAAATTCTACCTACTACCGAAAATTCACAAGAGCGACAACCCTGGTAGACCTATCGTCTCAGCCTGCTCCTGCCCAACTGCTCAACTGTCACAGTTTCTTGATCGGTTGTTCCAACCCCTTGTCCACAACCTACCAACCTATGTGAAAGACACCAACCATGCCCTGCAGATTTTCTATGATTACACCTTCCCACCTGACAGTGAACATCAATTCCTCTTCACAATGGATGTGACATCACTATATACTAATATCCCGCACAAAGATGGACTTCTCGCTGTTAAACACTACCTGAAACAAAGCGACTTTGATTTTGACCCAACCACCATCCTGCGCCTGACTGAACTTGTTTTAACTCTGAATTCTTTCGAATTTGGAAACGAGGCCTACCAACAAATCAAAGGAGTTGCTATGGCACGCGCATGGGCCCATCATATGCCTGCCTCTTTATGGGGCACATTGAGACACAAATCTTTGCTCAATACCCTGGACGTCTACCTGAAGTCTTCAAAAGATTCATAGATGACTGTTTTGGAATCAGCACTCTACCCATACAGGAACTCCAATGCTTCATTGACTATGCTAACGCCTTTCACCCTTCAGTCAAATTCACATACGAAATCTCGGACTCTTCCTCTCATTTTTGGACATCAAAATCAGTATTCAAAGCACTCCACAGTCTCTCCACACAACAGTGCACTACAAACCAACCGATGCCCACTCTTACCTCCTGTTTCATCAAGCCACCCTCCTGCCATGAAAGAAAGCATCCCATATTCTCAGTTTCTTCGACTTCGCAGACTATGTAGCACTGATGATAATTACACCAAAGAAGCAGCGGCCATGACTACCTTCTTCACTACTAGAGGCTACCCACAAGCTACAGTTCAGATGGCCCTTGAAACGAGCACAGTCCATCCCCAGACACCAGCTCCTACAAGACAAGGAAAAAGATGACTACAGACAATGACCGATGCATTGCCACTCTGACCTACCACCCACACAATCTACCTGTGAAAAACGTTCTGCTCCGCAACTTCACTATTCTGAAGGAGGATCCAGCTCTCCAAAACATTTTCAGTCTTCCACCTATGGTGGCATTCAAAAGGGACAAAAATCTTGGTGACCACCTGATGCACTCTACCTTCCACCCTTCATCCCCCCCAACCCAACAAGGCAATTTCCAGTGCAAGAAACCCAAATGCAAAACCTGTGACTTTCTTAATCTGACAACTACTGTGCAAGGCCCATCCGGACGCAGCTTTCCACATGAAGTCTCACTTCACCTGCCAGACTCAGAATATAGTCTATGTTCTAGTTGTACCCTTTGTCCAAGAGTATGTGGGTGAAACATACAGATCTCTAAACGAACGTTTTAAAGAACATAGAGACAGCATCCTCACAGGAAAGACACGCCTGTGGCAAACCATTTCAATTCGGACCATCACCATCTTTCCCACATCAGAGTAGCAGCCCTTTGGAGAAATGGTCGTCAAGAAGGGAACTACAGGAAATACATGGAAAGCCAGTTAATACAGCGCCTTGGCACCTTGAGCCCACATGGGCTCAATGTCAGGAATGAACCATCAGCCCTCCTCTTTCTCCCCTCCCCCCCTCCTTTCTTCTTTCTTCCCCCCCCCCTTCCCCCCCCCCTGCCCCCTCCCTTCTTCTTCCCCCTCCCCCCCTCCCTCCCCCTCCTTTGCTGTCCATTAACACTCCCCATTTCTATTGTGAATTATGATCACCCCTACACTCAATATTGCCCACCACCTCCCACCTCTGCCCTTTCCACCCCTTCAAACCATGAACTGTGTTCAGTGACCCAAGTCAACTATCATCAAGCTTCATTCCCTGTTGAAGTGTCTACGACACGAAACGTTGGACATCCCCTCTCCAGGTACTCCATTTGCCACCTTTTCCTTTTATTTATTTGAATACAGTACAGCAGTCACTACTTTACTTTTCTGTGAATATAAATAGTTCGAAAACCTGACCTCAAATGGCACTTAGAACCATATTTAGAATGGGACATAAAATTTGAATTCATAAGCCCATTTACATATTTTAGCTGTCAAAAAAGTTTCAGAAAAGCATTCAACTCTGGCCCTTTACATGTAAGTCTTATGCCGGACGACAATAGTCGGAAAGAAATTGAAATAACGCCGTATGGAAAAAAACAGTACATCCTCCACAGAAAAGAAAGACTTGTAAAAAAAGCTTCTACAAAATTACAGTTCTTTCCAAGCAGAAAATTAGGAGACACGTTCACAATGATATTTGAAATTTCTGTCTTTAAAGATGTGGAGAGGGATGGGGTTGTGGGCGTTAGTGATGACCTTATAAAAGGAATTAATATTAGCTGGCAAAACTTAGACGTTAAACGCCTTAACGTTACCATCGTCGTTCTTCACAATGGTGAGGATATTAAGATCATAACAACAAGCAGCAAAATCACTGTTGACTTAAATAGAAACAATCTTACAGAACTGAATTGGATTAATCTTACACATTTAGGCCTTATAGGGTTTTATTATACTGAACAAGTTTTGACAGAGAGTATGATAAAAATAATAACTGGATTAGATTAAATTCTTCTATAAAACCATGGAGCAGTTAAACTTTATGACAAAAACTCCTCATTGTTCATTGATTTGTGGACAGACTGGTTGTGGGAAAACAATATTTATCCTCGACCTGTTACAAACAGTTTATCGTTATAATTTTGCTCATATTGTAATTTTCTGCACAACACTTAAATGGAACAAAGCATATTATGATAGAAGGTTTATATGGACGGATGATGCCATATTTTTAGTTGATCCCAGTAATAAATTGAGTGAGTGTTTAGAAGCCTTGTTTAGATTGTTTGAGGGAACGCAGACACTATTTATTATAGATGACTGCTCGGCAGAAAGAGACATAGTTAAAAAAAGAAACGCTTTGTCGAAACTAGCGTTCAGTGGAAGACATGCTGGGATAAGTGTGTGGATTTTATGTCAAAAATATAACTCGGTTTTAAAAGACTTTAGAGAACAGTTAAAGACTGTAGTTCTATTTCATATGAAAGACAGAAACTCATTTGATGAATGTTTGCGCGAAAATGATGTTATTGAAAATGACCAGGAAAAACACAGGATTAAACAAAAATTAAAGTCTGAAAAGTTTAGTAAATTAGTACAGTGGATGTACGTTTAGCTGAAAAACGGTTTAGCGAAACTTCGGATAACTGAAAGCAACTTTCATTTCCCGGCCAAAGCTCTTCTTTGGAAGACTTATTTTTCGACTGATAAGGCAAACGACGGATAAGCGAAACTTCGGATACCTGAAACTCATCTCGAATCCCGTAGCAATGTCCACGACGGATAAGCGAAAGTTTTGTGAGAAAGCATGGCTGCACACACTGGGACGTCTGTGGCTGCACATGGTTTCTTCTCTTCAGTCTCTGGTAAAGTACAACCTGTAAGGAAGCCGCCGAGCCCTGACGTCATTAATGTATGCGCACGGCGTGCACACGCCAGCACAGATACTTGTGGAACACACTCTCACAGTACACAGAATGTAAAAAAGCAGAAAAAAAAGCCGAAATAAAGTGTCCGCTTTGACAGCTTTTTTACATTTAAAAAGTGTAAGTCGCCTGAATAATATTTGGACTGGAAGAGACTCATTTTATGGGGTAGACTTTTTTCTTGTGGCACCCAAATAAAAATGATTTAGATCTAGACTTTTTCTTGTGGCACCGAAATAAAAATGATTAGATCTAGCCTAGCTCTGCTTGATACGAATGCGTAAAAAGCGTGTTGTTTGTCAAAGTGTTTTCCCAACATGGCGACGAAGCGAAAACTGAAGCCGCTTTCACTGGTGGAGAAGGTCCGACTTATCAACGGGGTGGAAGCCAATCCTGAAAAGAAAAGGAAAACTATTGCAGAGGAATTTGGCATTCCGTCATCAACCTTAACTAACATTCTGAAGGATAAAGAGAAATACAAAGCCGCCTTGAACAGCAGTACAAAATCAACAGACTCGCCTGCGTCAACCAATCTGCATGGTCAGTTTTGTTTATTTACCTCTCTACTCTGTAGTGGGAAGAATGGTGTGTGTGTGTGTGTGTGTGTGTGTGTTGTGTGTGTGTGTGTGTGTGTGTGTGTGTGTGTGTGTGTGTGTGTGTGTGTGTACGTGTGCATGTGTATGGACGAAGTCTGCCTATATGAATCACATGCGAGTCATATACCCAGCAACCCCCCCCCCCCCCCAACACACTCTCACACACACATACGACAGAGAAAGACAGAGAGGGAGAGGTGGGGGAGGGGGCGTAAGCATATACAGAGACAAAGAAAAAAGACAGACAGACAGAGAGGGGGTGGGGGGGGGGGTGGAGGTTAAGAGGGGAAGAGAGAATGTGTCGGCTTGGGACCGGGGATGGGTGGAGGATGTAACCTTCAAGCTATTTAAAGGGGTTCTCACCCATTTTTACAAATCTATTTACGGTTTTGGTATACACGGTTTTGGTAAGTGGTCGTATTGCAAAAACCCAGCCCCGAATCAGCTGCCTGTGCTCTCATCTTACAGGGAGAGCAGCATTTCTTGCGGACCAGGAAAGCGAGAGGCTGAAATAGGAACGAGAGCCTCGATTTCGATAAAAGGGGGGTTTCCCGATTGATGACGTAGAAAAGCCAAGTCACTCTTCGTGTTTGGCTGAAGTGAGATGGGGCGAATGTGTGCTGTGTCTGGTTGCGGAATTTCATCAGGAAATAAGCAAAGAGTAAGCGTTCATGCTTTTCCAGGTGCTTCCAGCCAGTTTAGGCGATTGTGGATAAATGTTGTCACCACAACGAGGAAAGATTTTGTTCTTCAGGACAGTTATCATAACATTTGCTGTGGTCACTTTGAAGAGCAGTTTCCAAGACCAACATACCTGGAAGGTAAAGGTGGAAGCTGGAATTCGGGTCCGAAGACAGCTGAAAGAGGATGGTGTGCCAACTATTATAACAGAAAAATGTATTAAAGCACTCTCTGTTCATTCGCCGGCTGCAAGTGCAAGCCTCAAACGCAACAGTGACACGGATTCTGTCAGGAGCAAGAGAGCCAAACTCAGAGACGTAAAGAAGGTAAGGTTTGTGGAATGAGTGTTTAATAGTTTTGTGTTTCATTTCATTCGCAGTGCATGTTGGTTGTAAAGATAGTTGTTGGTTTTTGTAGAGTGTTGGCATCAAACTGAAACAATACATTGTTACTTTCAGTCACACATGCCAGAGTCACAGTGGCAGTCAGTCAGATTGCCTGCTGTCACTGAAACTGTTGCATGTTTGTGATTAATTTTTTCCCCTGCTGTTGCTGTTTCCAACAAAACTGAAGGTATGATTCTTATTAACAAGAGGTGTCCATGTCAACAAATAACAGCTTGTTGGACTCCAGTGAATAATAGTTTGGTTTTTATTTTCAGGACATTGCTGAACATCAGGCACCCCAGCAAGTTCAAGTTTCTGCCCATCACCCATATGCTTTAGTAAGTGAATTATTCTTCAGTATTTGGATACAGGATGCTGACAGTGTGAATTTTAAGATATATGCAGTTGTGGTATGTCTGTATGTTATAAACTACCCTGGTGAGTAAGAGAATAATGAGCTCAGATCTGCAGCTTAGATCTAATGTACGGCACGTCACGCCTCGGTTTTTAAATAACAGCCAGAATCTTTGACCGCAATATATTGTAAAAGACCCCTCAGATTCTAATTGTCATTGTGGAACTTCAGAATTTACGTGGAGGGAGTGAGATTGAAAATGAAGAATGTAAAAAAAACGTGTGTGTGTGTGTGGGAGGGGGAGGGGGAGGGGGGGGGACTGAAAGTAAACAGCTATTAAAAAGATTTCTACAGCAGGGAAGAGAATTAGTGTGATGATGCAGTAGCTGACAAACTCCTGTTCAAAGGAAAAGGCATTATCTGAAAGATCTAAACAACTGAACGAAAATGTTGTGTATCACATAATCATTTTAAAGTTATTTACATACTACGGTAATGTGTGTGTGTGTGTGTGTGTGTGTGTGTGTGTGTTGTGTGTGTGTGTGTGTGTGTGTGTGTGTGTGTGTGTGTGTGTGTGTGTGTGTGTGTGTGTGTGTGTGAACAGATGTATGTATGTGCATATGTATATCATGTACTATCTGTGTCGTGCGTATGTGTGTACATGTACATAATATGGTCAACCTGTAAAAATAATGTCGAACTGCCTGGAAAGAAACACAAGCGTGTGATGGCGAGGGAGGTGGTACTGTACAAGGAGCTGTAGGTTCAAACTGGTGCGGCTGAACTCCATACACTTCAGTGAAAAAATTCACGTTCGATGTCCTCTTTGTTGGAACTTGACTCGTAGCCGGGAACATCTGCCAATATCACCGGAAAATAGTTGAGTTTTACGTCCTCATAGCGAAAGCTTTTAGGGACATGTCTTTCATTCACGGTCGTCTTGGCATTTATACGTCACTTGCGGAATCTCCGACTCTCGTCTCTTTCCGTTCTGTGCTCGGCAATCTCCGCAGCGAGTCACGATTTGGCTACTTGCTTGACCCGAAACACGGATAGAAGTGAGTTCCAGAAGAAAAGTAACACGTACATCGAAACACGCTCGATCATACTTTTGAACAACCCAACCATGCTATTTAGGGTGAGGACCCCTTTAACATTATTGACCTCAGGGGGTTTGCTCTGTGTATTCGATTGTTTCATTGGCACAGTTTGGATTTGAAAGTTTGCTTACTTTATGAATTTAATTATGATTTATTCCAGGATATTGACCAGGCTCTACTGGACTGGTTCAGCAGATCCAGATTAGCGAATGTACCGGTGACCGTCCACTGCTAAAGCAGAAAACCGACAAAATCGCTGTGAAGCTTGGTCCTGCCAACTGGAGATGCAACGATGAATGGCTCACGAGATTGAAAGCACGCCATGACATCGTTTTCAATACGATGCATGGAGAAAGCAGCAGCGTGGATCAAGTTAGCGCGAACCACTGGATTCAAAACATCCTCCAGCCCACGCTCCATCGATACACCAAAACGGATGTTTTCAATGTGGATGAAAGCGGTCTGTATTGGAAAATGCTCCCAGAAAAGACTGACTTTTCGCAAGGAAAAATGCTTCGGAGGGAAGAAATCCAAAGAAAGACTTACCTTTCTGCTCTGCTGCAATATGGATGGCTCAGAAAAACTACCTGTTTTCGCTGTGGGCAAGTTTAAGAAGCCACGATGCTTTTCTGGCGTCTCTTCTTTGCCAGTGCAGTATGATGCCAGTGAAAAGGCTTGGATGACGTCTGCTCTCTTCCAATCGTGGCTGACTGAATTCGACAAGAAAATGTATGCCCAAAACAGAAGGGTTCTTCTCGTTCTGGACAACTGCTCTTCACATGACAAAAACCAACTGCAGCTGAAAACGACTGAGCTGTTGTTTTTTACCACCACACGCGACAGCAGCACTGCAACCTGTCGATCAGGGCATAATCAGAATGTCGAAATGCATTACAGAACAGCCTTGCTATTGAAGTATGTTGAGCACATTGATGCAGGCCTGCCAAAAGAAGAGTTCAAAGAAGGAAATATTCTGAAGCTCTTACACTGCTGAAGCAAGCATGGGAACGTGTGACACAAAAACCATTAGCAACTGCTTCAGGAAGGCTGGTTTTGAAATTCCTGCTCAGTCAAGTAGCAGTCCGGATGACATCTGCCAAGAAGAACAAACGTTTCCAGTTGAGCCACTGCTGTCCCGCCTGTACAGTGAGTGGAACATCACTGCGGAGGACTTCATCAATGTCGATGCTGATGTTGCTACTTCTGCCGCTCGTGACCCAACAACATTTGGCTCACAGTCATTAGCCACGTCAGCGTCTCAACACAGCGGATCTGATGATGATCTTAATGAAGATGACACACTTGATGACAACAGGGAGCCAGCAGAAAAGGTAACACGGCAAGATGTACTTGGGTGCCTGCAGACACTGAACCTGTATTGCATGCAGACAGGGTCAGCTGCTGACAGTCTTCTGAAGCCCATCTCTGCATTAACCTCAGCCGTCAACACTCACCTGATTCAAGCTACACATAAAACTCAAAGCACACGGCTTCAGTTCTTTCATGGGAAACATGAGTCTGAATGCACAGAGGGCAACGGTGGCAATAGTGGCAAGTGGACAAGCAAAAAAACGAAGAAAATCAGGAAGCAGACTCAGCTGCGGCAGAGAGATGTTGCAGAGACACGTCACAGACTAAGAGAAGTACAGAAGACGAAGATCATGAAGGGAAAAGGGTGCAAGATTTCAAGATGATCAAGAATGGAAAGAGGAGGATCTCAGTTCCTGTCAGAAGATTGACTATCAGAGTGATGATGATGATGACGAAAGCATGGACTTGGGTGAAGACACAAAGGGTGCAAAGGAAGCGGATATGAAACGGAGCAGACAGACCAGGATGAGGGGACGGGAAAAAAGAAAAAAGAAAAAAACGTAAAGGAAGAAAAGGAAGGACCGGATATGGGTTGTAAAAGGCAAAAGACAGTGAGTCCAGATAAGGTCAAGGATGATACTATTCTTGGAAAGAAGAAAGAAGAGACAGAGGAGACAAAAGATAATGTTGAAGGAGATGACTTTGATGTTAAGATCGATGCATACGAAGAAGCGCGTGAAGAAATGTTTGTTCCGACCAACGAAACTTGGAGGAACAAAACATGCAAAAACCTAGGACTGCCCACACCACATTTGCTGCCTGAAAGAACCCTGCAACCTCTCCGGGAGCCTGATCAAGTGAACACCATCATACCGACGGAAACTGCCTGTACAGAGCTTTGAGTGCAGATATTTGTGGCACTCAAAATGCCCACAAACTGATTCGTGAAAAAAATGTTGATTTCATGTTAAAACATGCCAACACTTTTTCCCAGACACATTGGGAAAGATCTGGGAGAATATCTAAATGAAAGAGGTTCACCTCTGTACATGAAAAACATGGGGAACTGAGACTGAGATCCTTGCAGCTGCCACTCTCTTGCAAACAACCATTGTTGTCTTCACAGTGTGCTCGCTGACATCTAGGAAGTGGCTGCATACAATCCTCTCTTCCCTGTACCTGGTACGGCGGAAAGCCAGGAGAGATTTACCTACGCAACCTCTGCGCCCATTTCGAGAGAGGGATCAGTGTCAAGATTTAGGATGGTTTCTGAAGATAGACTATCAGAAAGATGTGGTTATTGCCTATTCTTAGAAGATCCTGACCTGGTTGGGTTTTGATTGTATGTTTATTTATTTTTTTTTGGGGGGGGGGGGGGGTATTTGTTTTTGTTTTTAGGCAGTTCAGAATGGTAAAGAAAATAAAAATAGGCTAACATCACTCATGTCTTGTGAACTGACAGCATAACAATACATGATAGTTATTGTATGTGCTGTCATTGTGTCAATTTGCTTGTTGATGTTGCTCCACTTCCAAGGATTCGATTTATTTTCCCTTTCATATGCTTTGAATGAACGTTCAGTCCCCCTTCATTCCAGTTGTTTTATTGTGTGTTGCATTTGTACTTTAATTGTGGTTTAAGATTTCTTTTTTGCCGTTTGAAATGTTGTTATTGTAAATGATGTTTCATCAGCTCTCTCCCCTGCCAATCACCTCTTCTTGAGACTGAAACAAAACTTTTTTTTCTGTGTACATTTCATTTTGTGTAGCAAAAATTGTTAATGTTCACCCGTCTGTTTGCTTTTTCTTTTCTTTCCTTTTGTTTTGCTTACACGTGTATAGACGGATTTACGTGCAAAAAGCCTTTCTAACACAATGTGCATCTTCACTTGACTAAATCACCTCACACATCAATGCGCACACACACACACACACACACACACACACACACACACACACACACACACACACACACACACACACCACACACACACACACACACACACCACACACACACACACAACACACACACACACACACACACACACCACACACACACACACCACACATGCGCGTGGACACTCACCTTAGGTTGAAATGTTATTAGCAAACGTGGTCCTTTTTCCACTTTTCTGTCTTTTGTTTCCATTCAAACTTGGATAAACAAATAAGTTAATTCAATGAATAAGCCTAGAATTGCTATTTCAGTTTTCACGCATCACTAAGATTCGAAGCCAAATAATGGTGACATCAGCTTTGATTTACCTTCAAATAATGCAGCTTTTTGTTTTTGTTTGTCTTCCACAAACCATCTGCCATCTCCCCTCTACAGTTAACTTAGTTGGAACAGCTGGACGCTGCCACTGGAATTAAAGGTGCTGCTCTCTTGATGTGTGTGGTGATGTGTGTGTGTGTGTGTGTGTGGTGTGTGTGTGTGTGTGTGTGTGTGTGTGTGTGTGTGTGTGTTGTGTGTGTGTGGTGTGTGTGTGTGTGAATATGTGTATGTGTATGCGTGTGTGTATAGCTTATTTGTGTATGTGTTAATAGACAGACATTCACAAAAACACACACGCGCGCGAGCAAGTAGGCTGAATCCTATGATTGGCTAAGTGAGTCCGAGTTAAAGTAAAATAAAACAGTCGCACAAATTCTTCTGACCAGATTGAAGAATTCATTCTACTAAAATTTGCGTTTGTGATTTCTTCGCTAGAATCTATGAATTACAGTACATGTACAATCCAAAATGAGGAAAACCCCAGATTTTCCCCTGATCAGCCTGACACATCGGATGGTGCCAGATGGCTTAAATGGCTTTTAACTGATTGCATTTAATGATAGGTACGTGTCGCTGTTACAGATTTAACAAACGTCGGTTGATCATTTGAGTTTGGCAATGGTAACTTTGGTTAAGCGAAAGTGGGATCTAAAAATATTTCGCTTAAACGTTGCAACGGATAAGCGAAACTGACGGATACCTGAAAGTCAAAATTTGTCTCCCCTGACACTTTCGCTTAACCGTCTTCGACTGTATTGAAAACGGATAACCCTACCAGTATGTTTGTTGTAAATAATCGTTATTTTTGGTTATTGAAGTCTTACTTGTCAGAGAACGTATAAATGCCAATCCAGGTCACTTTCGCCCGAAAACTGGTTTGAGGGCGAAAGTGAGTCAGGATTGGCATTTATACGTTCTCTGGTGTATGTGTGTGTGTCTCTGTGTGTAGCATTTCTGAGGTTTTTTCCTCCTCCTTTTCATTCGCCCTCTCCTGTATCTCCTCCTCCTCCTCCTTCTACTGCTGCCTACTTCTGCTGCTGCCTCCTTGTCATGTCATAAGCAGCATGAATTGAATGCTTCCTCTTCGTCTTTTTCTTCTTCTGCTGTTACAAACAAGTTGCACCCAAACTTCTCTACAATCCAACATAGAATAAGATCCTTTGGTCCATCTGAAAGCATTATCATGACAATCTTCCCAGGGATTATCCTTAGCCTGGCCCGGTTTGAACGTCTGTTTCACCACACATGCCAGAGCCCCAAACCAAAGAAAACTGTGTAGCCTCACCCAAGGCAACACAAAACATAAAAAACCCAGCTTCTTAGTAGGCTCAAATTTATTATGACAAGGACAAATGTACACAACCAAAAAGTAAATAAACAATTTACCACACAAAAAGAAAACATCGCGTCCGGGAGAATTACTAGGCCGGGAACGTTCTCAACCCTGATCATTCTAATAATTCTGGCACTACCTTCCTCAACATTGGCTGGTTCCAAAATAAAACCCCTAAACTACTCAACACATCTTAACCGAAAATAAAAGTCATTTCAACACCAACCTGGAGGCAGCAGACAGACTGGAATAGGATGTGTGTCTTGATCTGAGGGGGGTCAGGAGCCTTCTGACTGGCGCCAAAATTCAGGAGACGCGTCTGGCACCGGTGATGTAATTCTCCTTGAGGAGCCAATCGCTAGCAACTCTCACCCAGAATGGTAGCTTTCTTTTAGGTTTTAAATATTTTGTACTTACTCTTTACTTACAGCCCTACACTACTCTATTATTTGTTATTACTATCAATATATCTAGTAAACTAATAATAAACTCGATCAGGAATAGAGTTTTAGAACTTACCGCCAATGACATTGGCAAACAAAGCACAAGACAAGACACGATGCATTTCAACCACTTGGGTCTTCATCAGGCGAAAAAAATAATCACATTTAACATGTGGGACAGTACAAACTACGAAAAACAAAAAAGGGGAATGAAAAATGACTTATCCGTAATTCTTCATGAAGGCGGAAATGACATGAGGCCAGGGGGATTATGGGAGAGGAAACAGGGGGGGGGGGGGGGGGGGGGGTTGCGTCAGGGGAGGTGTGTGTGTGTGATATGATAGGGTTGGTGTGTCTAGTTTATTAGGATGGTATGATATCTTTGTGATGGTTGTGGTAATGGTGGATAGATAATGATGGGGAAAAAAAAAGGAGAGAAGAAAGGTGTGTGTGTGGTGGGGGGGGGGGGGGGGGGGGGATTTAAGGGGAAGGATCAAAACAAAATTAGATAGATGGAGGGTTGCTGTAACTACTGTATGAAGTGAGTGAAGAGGATGTGGTGGTGGTGTATGTAAGTGTGTGTGTATATGTGTGTGTATGTGTGTGTGTTGGTAGGGGATATTGCCAACTGATGTGGAAGAGGTGGGTATGTGTGTTTGGTTATTGTTGGATATTGATGCCTTGGGGGTGTAGTGTGCCCAGTTTGGAAATGAGATGGGATTCTTGAGTTGTGCGTTCAAAGCTGTCACTCTGTGACTGCCAGAGTGCCATAACTTTGACATGGTCGATGTGTGTTGGGTGTGGTTGAAGTGTAGGGCGACGGGTTTGGGTCGGTGGTGGCGGATATCAGCCAGATGTTCAGCGATGGCGTGTTTCAAGTGTGCGTGACGTTTCCCTAGTAGATCTTGCCACACAGCTGGCAGTGGATGGCATATATAATGTTGCGGCTCTACTGAAATGGCGTTGACTGTGAAGGAGTTAGTGGGGCCCTGTAAGATGGTGTCTGGTTTGGTGAGGGGGCAGATTTTGCAGTTGGGTTTGGAGCAGGGGTGAGTACCTGGT
>JAFLJL010015376.1:49642-76655 GCA_018398815.1 Conus ventricosus
TCACACAACACACACACCCCACCACACACCACACACCCACACACACACACCACCATTCTTCCACTTACAGAGTAAGAGTAAATAAACAAAACAACCATGCAGATTGGTGAGAGGCGAGTCTGTTGATTTGTACTGCTGTTCAAGGCGCTTGTATTCTTTCCTTCAGTGTTAGTTAAGTTGATGAGGGAAATGCCAATTCCTCTCAATAGTTTCCTTTTCTTTTCAGGATTGCTTCCACCGCGTTGATAAGTCGGACCTTCTCCACCAGTGAAAGCGGCTTCAGTTTTCGCTTCGTCGCCATGTTGGGAAAACACTTTGACAAACAACACGCTTTTTACGCATTCGTATCAAGCAGAGCTAGGCTAGATCTAAATCATTTTTATTTCGGTGCCACAAGAAAAAAAAAGTCTAGATCTAAATCATTTTTATTTCGGTGCCACAAGAAAAAAGTCTACCCCATAAAATGAGTCTCTTCCAGTCCAAATATTATTCAGGCGACTTACACTTTTTAAATGTAAAAAAGCTGTCAAAGCGGACACTTTATTTCGGCTTTTTTTCTGCTTTTTTACATTCTGTGTACTGTGAGAGTGTGTTCCACAAGTATCTGTGCTGGCGTGTGCACGCCGTGCGCATACATTAATGACGTCAGGGCTCGGCGCTTCCTTACAGGTTGTACTTTACCAGAGACTGAAGAGAAAAACCATGTGCAGCCACAGACGTCCCAGTGTGTGATGCCATGCAGAGAACTATAAAATATTCGTTCTGGCTCACTTGCTCCTCCACCAAGTTTTCGGGCGAAGTGGCCTAAAAGCGGCATTTTATAGTTCTGACAAGTAAGACTTCAATAACCAAAAATAACGATTATCTACAAACAAACATACTGTGTAGGATTATCCGTTTTCAATACTAATTTACTAAACTTTCAGATTTCAGTTTTTGCTTAATCCTATGTTTTTTCCTGATCGTTTTCAATAACATCATTTTCACGCAAACATTCATCAAATGCATCTCTGTCTTTCATGTGAAATAAAACTACAGTCTTTAACTGCTCTCTAAAGTCTTTAAAACCGAGTTATATTTCTGACATAAAATCCACACACTTATCCCAGCATGCCTTCCACTGAAAGCTAGTTTTGACAAGTGTTTCTCTTTTTAACTATGTCTCTTTCTGCTGAACAGTCATCTATAATAAATAGTGTCTGCGTTCCTTCAAACAATATAAAAACGCGTCTAGACACTCACTCAGTTTATTGCTAGGATTAACTAAAAATATGTTATCATCAGTCCATATAAACCTTCTATCATGATATGCTTTGTTCCATTTAAGTGTTGGGCAGAAAATCACAATATGATCAAAATTATAACGATAAACTGTTTGTAACAGGTTGAGGATAAATATTGTTTTTCCACAACCAGTTTGTCCACAAATTAATGAACAATGAGGGGTTTTTGTCATAAAGTTTAACTGCTCCATAGTTTTATAACAGAACTTAATCTAATCCAGTTATTGTTTTTATCATGCTCTCTGTCAAAACTTGTTCAGTATAATAAAATCCTATAAGGTCTAAATGTGTAAGATTAATCCAATTCAGTTCTGTAAGATTGTTTCTATTTAGACTAATATTGATTTGTTGGTTGTTGTTATGACCTTAATATCCTCACCATTGTTAAGAACAACGACGGTAACTTTAAGTTTTTCAACGTCTAAGTTTTGCCAGCTAATTAGAATTCCTTTTAAAAGGACGTCACTGACGCCCACAGCCCCATTCCTCTTCACATCTTTTAAGACAGAAATTTCAAATATCATTGTGAACGCATCTCCTAATTTCATTTGTGGAATGAATTGTAATTTTGTAGAAGCGTCCTTTAAAACCGTTTCTTTTCTGTGGAGGATGTACTGTTTTTTCTCATACGGCTTTATTTCAATCTCTTTCCGACTATTGTCATCTGGCATAAGACTTACATGTAAAGGCCAGAGTTGAATGCTTTTCTGAAACTTTTTTGACGGCTAAAAAATGTAAATGGGCTTATGAATTCAAATTTTATTTCCCATTCTAAATATGGTTCTAAATGCCATTTAAGGTCAGGTTTTCGAACTATTTTATATTCATACTGGCCAACATTATTTGCTTCTAGATTGCGCAGTTGTTCTAGTTTAGGAAACTTTTTGTTGTCGCCAACCTCTTTGCGTTTATAATCACCATCTTTAGTGTACTCAAAACCATACAAAGTGCCTATTTCACCATTCTGTTCAAAGTCCACAACGTCTGCAAGGTCTTTTAATTCTAAAGTTATACACCTTACAGGCGCTAATGTAACTCCGGATTCTTCTGGCCCGCGCGACATTTTTAGTACAACTTATTATTTTATTTCCAAAACAATGTGTAGGTTATCACATTTTACGTCTTTCCCCGTTTTGTCTGTGATTTTTATATTAAATGATCCGACCCTCCCACAAACTAATCTTTTAAACTGTAAATTAGGGAATTGTATAATTTCATAATTGCAATATGCAGCTTTCCCTGACGGAAGAGCTCTTAAAACATTTGAGGGCCTTCCATCATATAAGTTTTCATCAGTGCTCAGCTCATTTAAATGAACATAGAGTAATGAATGTACTTCAAGATTGAGCGGACTTTCCCCCTCAAACGTAGTTTTGTTTGATGTAACTTTAAATCTATGATTGTCAGCTGCAAAGCCTAACATTTTAGCTAGCTCTACATCAAAAAGGTAATGTACTACTTCTTCTTCAGGTTTGAATGTTAACATTGTTTTTAGATTTGCATTGTTAAGTTTGAGAGTAATGTCGAATTTACTCATTGCTTCTTTTAGTGAGCAAAACCCGTAATAACCATCATGTATGATTAACTGGCTAACTTTGGCCCCTGATTTGTTAACTTTTAGAACCGTATTATTATTCTTTGATTCAGTTATATTAAACCATCCAACTTTGTAGAATATTTCATGGAGTGCGACCATTTTGGTTCCGCAATCGTTCTCAACAGCATGTTTTAAATCTGTAGGACGGTCTTGGGTTGTTATTGTTACAAACATTTTTTAAACAAAATAAAAATGAGCGCGTTTAAAATATACTAAAGATGCAAAATATTCTGTTGGGCCGCACTACAATCCTAAAAATATAGCAACTGATACTCTTGACATTGCTGTGACCCAGACTGTCACTTTTCATAAAAGGTGAGTACTCCATTAAGCAGATATCTTAACCCCCCTATTAAAAACGACTACATCGCAAAAGTGTGGTTTAGTCATCTGATGCAGTTTTATCAGAACCAGTTAAACTTTGCCGTGTTTTGTGCATCAACTGGTGTGGAGTGTCGTATGCTGATCATTTAAATCATCCTGATCCTTTGGTGAGGTCAGTATATAGATTTCATTTCTATTACACCTTCAGACGTATTTTGACTGAACTGCGAGCGCCATTACCAAATGACAAAACGTTTAATCCATTTAGCAACAGAATAGACATGAAGGCTTTTGAAAGGATCTGTAACGAATTCAATATTAATGTTAAGGAAGACTTTAGACAAAAGTCAGATCTTAATCATGGCTTAGGCACCTCTTATTTGTGGGGCGTGCACAGAAAGTATAACTATGACTGGGATCCTCCTTACACATCTTTCTCTTCGGGCACAGGTGTTCACCTCGGATCCATAGAGCAGAGCATAAAACAGCATGGACAACATTTATCCTAGACATATCTGAGGGCCTAACTAAAGCGGGAATAGAACGAATAAACGACTCTATTCGTACTTACGTTTGGTGTTTGCTAGGTTCGCAAGCACAAACGAGATCGAGCATAACTGATCCTTCTACTGGTTTTGATCCCCAAAAAAACAATACTTAGCAAATTTAGAGGACGCCATTAATTCTACAGTTGATTTACCTTCAAGTATTAAAAGATACCAAAATGTTTACAATACGCAAGAACGAAAGTAGACTTTGCTGTTGGCACTGGTTTATACATGCTGCCTTCTGACCTTAGACTCCAGGTAGGAACAATAATAAACTACAACAATGAAATCCTTGTAGCAGGTAATGAACAGAAGGTTGGGAAAAACGATATAAATTCTGAGCCAGTAATATTACAAACAATAAAAAAACACCCAAGAATAAGTCATCCAATCCTCGAGGTTCAAAGCCCAAAGACTGTTGAAGACATGGACTTTGTTCGCGATGACCATGAATATGAAAAGACAGCGCTTGTTGTTGGATTAACTGTCCTAGGGTTACTTTGGTCTTTATCTTACTAAATAGTAACCCAACTATTAAGAGAACTAATGCCCATAAGTGCTCGGCCATAAAGCCAACTATTTTGCTTGCAGTAGACAAAAGCCAGCTAATAACACTCCCTAATATACCCGGTAAAGAGTCTATAGCTTTACCAGCTAATTTTTTTAATAAACTCGCAAGATGATCAAGTTGTTTTTTTACCCATGATTTATCAGGTGATGGCGATGGAGGCACTGAACTTTGCCCTCCACCACCGCCTGTAATAGCCATCACCAGTGTACTTATTGCAAAACCTAAGGCCGTTATAACGCTCGCTAATGTAACGCCTTGTTCTCTAAACAATGTTCTTATTCGTTCTGCTAGCGTTGTGTCTTCATATAAAATTTTTTCGATAGTTTCTCTTATTCTGATCACTTGAGCTCGTAATTGGTCTCGGTTAGTAGACGCCGCTTTTAGTATTTTTGCTCTTTCTTTTTCAAGATCTTTTAGTCTTTGTTCTATTCTTTCTTTATCATCACGCCCTAAGTTGGCGTCGTCAGCCTCAGCGAGTTTTTCTTTTTCTCTTTTTATATGCTCATCTAGTTCAGTCAGTCTTGCTAAATTGTCTGTTAATTCACCTCTAATTTTTCTTACATTCTGATTAATAGCCTCTAATTCTTGCGGGGGTATTGGGGGATCATTAATTGTTTTTAATGCTGTTTCTTCTGAAAAACTGGTTTCTGCTTCTTCTATTACATTTGTTGTTTTGTCTGCTATTGGAATTAATTCTTGTAGTTCTATGTTTTGGGGTGGAACTGTTGGGAGTTCTTGTTGCATGTTTTGAAGGGTAGCAACTGCTTTCCTCTTTAATTTTGGTTTTGGTTCAGTAAAGCCAAGGCGATTCCACTCGCTTGCACTGAGCCTTTGATTAATTGTACCTATTTTTACAAACTTTGATAGGTTATGTTTAAACGTAAGCGGAACACGTTCTCCTTTGTCGTTTCTAAAATACAAATGGTTATCTTTTAGTTCAAAATCATCAGGGTATATAGTTTCGGGAGGTTTTTGTCTTAAACTTTGGTATAATGATCTGACTTTACTTTCTGTTAATTCACGCCTTTGCTCCCCTTCAGCTATTTCCTCCAATGAGATTTCCGTGCGATGCTGTGTCAAAGGAGTTCTTTCATCCACGTTGGCGTCTACAGGATCAATATTATAATCTTCATCTTCAATGCCTGCCATGTTTTTAAATAATTAACTTTTTATTTTGTTTTATAAAAATGTCACAAGTATATGGCTCGATTCTTGACCCGCATAGAAGACTGAAAGAACCCCGTGGCGTGAAGGGAAATAAACGGAATATTACTGTTCCAAATAATCCATCTACTATTGATGCGGATCAAATTCTTACTGTTAAATTTCCAGACCTAGGAGCGGATGATTTGATTGTGCCAGGCTCTGCACGGCTTACTTTCAAAATAGAACTCGCTTCAACAACAGACCCAACCAGAACAGTTGTTCAGAATCTGGGGCGGGCAATCGTTAAGAAAATTTCTATAAAACTTGAGGGGAAAGAAGTATTTTCTTTAAAACAATGCAGACATATTTTTAACCTATTCTGATCTATGGCTAACCGCGAATGAAAGGGAAGATCTTGCGTTTCAAGGAATTGGTAATGAAGAAGCACTAAAATTAGAATAGGCGCCGAACTCGCCTCAGGTGATAAAAGCAGCAAAAAGTCTTTAGCTGTAAGTTATGCGTTTGGAAATCGCTTTTCCATTCCTTTAGATTTTGATTGTTAAAAGCGCATGCCCCATACCTTTAAGGGGCATTAAAAGACAGATTGTCATACGAACTAACTTTTAATGACTACAAACGTGTTATCAGATCATCAGACACCGAAGCAAAGTACAGCATTTCTGACATCTCGTTAGAGTTTGATGTTGTTAGCAACTCTAATTTAGCAAGGCTGATTGGGCAACATATGAGTCACAATTAGTAATATATTACGAAAACGTGCGTCATCATTCAACATATCCTAAAAGCAGGGCAGACGCTATGTGGAATTTTAATCTTAGTGTCGCAGTAAAATCGCTTAAAGGTATTTTATTGCTGTGCGAAGATGAAGAACCATTCGCAAGAGCAAGTGAAAAGTTTTTTAATCCAAAAATAACGAAAGTACAATGTTCGATTGATGGTAGTCCTAACCAAATCTATGCTAGCGGACTTAGGCCTTATCATCATTTTGGCGAAATAAAATTGTTTGGGGGTGGGAGGGGTAGAAGTCCAACAGCAGACCTGGCGTCTAAAGATCTACACCTTCACAGTGTTAGGCTTGATGATTATTTAACATCAAAATACGGTTTATGGATTGACCTAAGGTCAACAGAGGATAATCAGTTGCATGGAAGTGGGAGAGATGTTAGAGACATAATAAACATTCAAATTGATAAAGAAAAAGAGGCTGTTAAACCGCTTAATGTACATTTGTTTTTATTATATGATGCACAGCTAAATATTGAAGCTAACAGATTTAAAGATGTAGTATACTAAATTATTTTTTATTTTAAAAAAGCATGACTGTTCAAGTTTATCCAAATGTGCCTACAGCGCCAGAGTCGCCAAGAGAAGAGATAGTAGAAACCCCCGGCATAAAAACCTTCAGGTTAACAAACATTACACAAATGCAACAAAACTAGAGCAGGACCTTTCAAAATACAGCAAAGCCAAACGAAGGTATTCTGCTGCCTTTAATGCTGTTACCTATGTTAATACTGGAGCTTCAACTATAAGCGCCGCATCAGCAGGAACGAGTGTTGGCCTCTTAGCATCAGGCATAGGCGCACCTGCAGCTTTACCTCTAGGAGGTTTGTCTTTAGCTCTCGGCCTGTGTTCATTAGCCGTAGGTGCTGCCAGCAAAAAAATAAAAACTAAACTCCAAACGCACACAGCTATGGTTCAACTAATAACAGCTAAACTTAGTTCCTTCAAACTGATTATAAATAAAGCACTAGCTGACTCAAACATCACGGATGAAGAATTTAATCGTTTACAGGCCGATTTGATGACTACAAAAGACAAAAGTTTGATCTTCAAAGAAAGGCGAGGACAAGTTTTTCTCAACAGCCAGACCCCAAGCAGATAAAAAAGGAATGCTTAAAAAAAGTAAACGAAACATTAAACTCTGTTCTAAACAGCTCACATTAACAACGCCAAAGGGTGTTTATACTTTAGTTTATGAGTCTAAACACAAAAAGACCATCGATATTGATTAATTATTTTTTTGATTTAAATAAATATTTTTGAGTTAGAAAAGAAACTCAGCATGGATAAGATATATGAAGGTCCAGACGAATTGTTTGAAGCAATGCAAGAAGATTTATCAAGAGGACTGAATGATATTGATTTAGAAGTCATTGATCCAGCAAACGTACAGGCAAGTGTTGCTCATGCTATTTCTCAAGTTCCAGGTAAACTAACAATAGACCCACCAGTTAAAGTAATGTTAGCTGTTTTAATCGACTATATAACAATAAATGAAGAAAATCTAGAAGTCTGGGTTTCAACTAAACAACAGACTATTCTTTCTCGTAATGACTTAACACCCGGTTGGGCAGACCAACTGCTACACAGTTTGATGTGGCCGCTGAAGAAGCCAAAATGAGAGGCTCTGGTTGGTCAGAGGGCGAAGTCCTAGAGATCAGATTAAAACAGTCTAAGTATGCGCCGATTGTAGGCAGGTCTTACATTCCACTACCGCCAGCATTAGTTGCAAAAAGAGCAGTTCTAAACATAAAGAATACAGACAACAAATGTTTTATGTGGTGTGTTCTCGCAAGGCTGCATTACGCCCGCTAAAACGCAGAGAGAGTGTCTAACTATTGGGATTACATTAATGATCTTAACTTCGATGGAATATCCTTTCCTGTTGGTATAGACAAAATTGATCAGTTTGAAGAACAAAACAAACCAATAACTGTTAATATCTACACATGGGATGAGGAAACAAATCTACAGCCTATGAAAGTGTCCAAGAACAGCCCAACAATAGGCGAACCAGACAAAAATCATGTTGACTTACTGCTGATGTTTTCACCAGCAGGGATACCCCATTACACATTGATACGCACAATGAGTAGATTATTGGCCCATACTTCAAAAGATCATGGCAAACAAGAATTCTGCAGAAAATGTTTAACAAGAATTCCATCCGCTCAAGCCGCAAGCGAACATAAGAAACATTGTATTGGCCCAGTTGACTATAATACAGAACTAATTACGCCCCCAGAAGGCAGTAAAGTTAGTTTTAAGAACTGGAAACGGATGCAAAATTCTCCATATGTTGTTTACGCAGACTTCGAATCACTCATTGTTCCTTATGAAGGGGCCAGCGCCACAAAAACTTCGAAAAACAGTCTTAACGATTAATCATCAGATTTGTTCATTTGCCTTCATTATTGTCAGGTCGGATGGCGCTCATTCAGAGCCAGAATTATATAGAGGGCCTAATGCGGCTAGTAGATTTTTACAGCGCATGCAGCAAGTGCGTAACGCCTGTTCTAATAATCTGAATTTATCTGAAATCATGATGACGCCTGAAGACCAACAACAGTATGACTCAGCTACTCACTGTTGGATTTGTGGTTTAGAACTCAGTGAGGAAGCCAATCCAAAAGTAAGAGACCATGATCACATTAGTGGAAAGTTCAGAGGAGCAGCGCACAACAACTGCAATCTTCAACTAAACTTTAATCCTAAGACATGGAAGCTGCCCATCTTTCTTTCATAACTTGCGAGGTTACGACTCTCATCTTATAATGAAAGCAGTAGACGACGCCTTCAGGGTAACATGCATTGCACAGTCATCAGAAAAGTACATGTGTTTCACTTTAAATAACATGTCTTTTTATGACTCTATGCAACACATGATGGGATCATTAGAGTCGCTGGCTATGTCCTTAAAGTCCTGCCCAATAACGGAAGAATATTTTGACCCAACACTTGTTAGAAAGGGCGTTTATCCTTATGAGTACATGAACAGTTGGGGAAGGTTTGACGAAGATACACTTCCGCCTAAAGGCGCGTTCTTTTCTAGTCTCAGAGGAAAAGAAATCAGCGACTCCGATTACCAACATGCTCGAGATGCGTGGCAGAAGGTAGAGTGTAAAACGATGGGAGACTATCATGACTCCTACTTAATGGCTGATACATGTTTGTTGGCGGACGTCTTTGAAAATTATAGAAAGACCTGCATAAAACATTATAGCCTTGATCCCGCGCATTACATTTCTGCGCCCGGGATGAGCTGGGACGCTTTCTTAAAGTTTACTGGAGTACAGATTGATTTATTGTCTGACCTACCAATGATTCAGATGATTGAAAACGGATTGCGTGGAGGAATTAGTATGGCGTCACATCATTATTGTAAAGCAAAAACAAATACTTGGACGACTATGATCCGAGTAAAAGGTCTAACTATCTCATGTATTTAGATGCAAACAATCTGTATGGATGGGCTATGGCGCAATCACTTCCATTACGCAACTTTAAAATGTACACAGGTACAAATAATATTCAAAAGGCATTAAAGTGGTTGGGCAGTTTGACGCCGGGTCAACAGCGTGGATACATTCTAGAAGTTGACTTAGAATATCCTCATGAACTCCATGACCTGCATAATGACTATCCATTAGCAGCGGAAAGTCTAAAGATAGCAAAAACAGAACCACCTAAACTTGTGCCTAATCTTCGAGGCAAAAAAAATTTTGTCTGTCATTACAGACTTCTACAATTTTATTTAAGGCATGGTTTAAAGTTAACAGCTGTTCATCGTATTATTGCTTTCGATCAAGAACAGTTCATGAAACCATACATCATGAAGAACACTGATCTCAGAACCAAATCCACAGATGCTTCAGAAAAAGACTTTTTCAAGTTGATGAACAACAGCTGTTTTGGAAAGACTATGGAAAATCCGCACAAGCGTAAAGATGTTAGATTGGTCACCAGAGAGAACGAAGCAATTAAGCTGACTTCAAAACCAAATTATCAGGACTTCAGAAGATTTCATGATCAGCTTTTTGGTATAATGATGAAAAAAAAAGAAAGTCAAATTGGACAAACCTGTATTTATTGGGTTTACCGTTTTAGAATTATCAAAGCTTTTGATGTTAGAATTTCTTTATGACTACTTTAAACCCCTGTATCCTGAGTCCAGAGTACTTTACACAGATACAGATAGTTTTGTTATAGATATTCCCTACTGAAGACATCTATAATGACATGAAAATAGAAGTAGCTAAAGGAGCGAGTGGATGGTACGACACATCTGATTATCCTAAAGATTCGCCTTTGCATTCAATTACTAATAAGAAGGTTTTAGGAAAGATGAAGGATGAATTATCTGGAAAGGTGATCAAGGAGTATGTGGGGTTAAGGTAAAAAATGTACAGTATTTTCGAGCCAGGTGAAAACTATCAAAAAAGCAAAGGGAATATCTCGCAGTGTTGTGCAGTCGAGCATATCGCATGACAACTATAAAGAAGCATTGTTTGACAATAAGACTTTTCATCATGACAACGTAAAACTGCGATCTAATCTACATGAGATCAACACAACTGTTGTAACAAAGAAGTCATTAGATAGAACAAACACAAAACGTGTGTTTGTTAATCCAGAGTTTTCATATGCAACTGGACATTATAGAACCGTAAAATAATTAAAGCGAACTGTGTCTGGGGGATTATCTGCAGTTCTTCTTTTACAAAAGATCTTTGAGGAGCTGGCTGTTTCGTTGTGTCAGTTTCTCGTAAATAATACACGGGCGGATTCATCTTTACAATTCTTTTTATTTCGTACGGGTCAACACTCCAAACAGGATCTGTTGCCCTGATGCGAGTGTCCCTTCTGCTTCCCCCGGTAAATAAAGGTACCTTATTTTTAAACCAAACGGTAATAGTTTGCTGGATGAAGACTCTCCTTCAGCAACATTTATTGTTTTTCTTTTGATTGCTTGTACTGGTTTTAGCCCTTTAAATTCTTCATTATTCATTGCGCGTAGAACTGAGGGCAGTCTTCTAACCATTCTGTGTTGCGAGAATTGTCAATAAGCTCTCTGTGATACTGGTAGGAAAAAAGTCTTTCGGCTAACTGTTTGTTAAAGTTTTCAACTAAAGCCTGTGATCTGTGAACTCCTGGAATGCCCCTTTTAATGGCAACTCTATGTTTTAACAATAATTGATTCACTTGGCCTTTAAATTCTTTTCCATCATCGACTTGAATCATGCGAGGGTAAGTTTGTGGACCTGGTTGGTATATCAGTTGTATAGCAACAGCAACAGCAGAAGCACTCTTTTGTGTTAATGGTTCCGCATCTTTGTATCTTGAAGCTATGTCAATGACTGTGAGTGCGTACTTAAATCTTTTTCGTCTAATCGTATCAGAGGGTAAATATAGAAGATCCATTTGATGGGTGTCGTTTGGAGTTGTATTCACAAAGTGGGGTCTCTGTATTCGTCTAGGCGCAGGTAAATAAATTTGCCAGATTGCTTGTTTAGATAACCATTCTTTTGCTGTTTGTTCACTGACTCCCGCTGCTTGGCTTAGCTTTTTAATTGCTGTGATTCCCTTCCAATATCCTTTTGGTGAATAATAGATTTTGTTCATTTTTTATTCAGCTGATATTATGCGCAACAAAATACACGACAGTCATACCAACGACAATAAACGCGATTTCTTGCATCTTTTGTTTTTCTGATGGTTGATAAAAGTTGCTGAATTTTGGTGGGGGCAATGTCTGGATTGGTTTGCCCGTTACTAGATAATACTCTTTTATCGCTTGATCAACATCTTTAAATGTGTAAGCTGCATGCCCCTGTTTTTTCAGTGTGTTATTAATAAAATCTAACTGCTCAATTCTATGCTTTTCATAGCGATCTTGTGCTGCGGCTAGTTGCTCCACAGCTTTGTTATGTCTTTTTCTCTCACCGTCATCCCGTAGTTTACTAAATGCGTAATTACTTCCGCTAAAAGCAAGCGCATTCACCACAGCGCCACCTATCATCATTACGAGTGAAGCCATTTTTTATAAATGTATTTTTTTTTACATATTTATATTCTCTGGAATTATTCCTTGCTTAACTAGAAAATCTTTCGTAGCAAATGAAGCTGCAATAATAGCAATCAGTTTTGCTGAATCCTCAAAGTCTAGTTTGCCAAGATCTGCCGGTTTTATTTTTAACAGGCTTTTACCAAGCATTGAGTATCCTACACTTAGACCTCCAAAACAGCAGAATGGTATACTAGGTTGGCGACAGTTTTTTCGGTGCTCATTTAAAAAAATAAAATAATTATAATTAATAAAAAAACATGAACAGCGATGATCTGCTAGAGCTACAGAGCGGCCACACCATCTTGGACTTACAAATGAAGAAGTTGATGATCAAGCTATTATGCCCAAAAAGGAAAGGTTGTATTCTTTGGCAGCATGTGGAAAAACAAAACAGTTCCTCGGAACTGAATTCAGCATAGAACAGATTCAACAGATGTCGCCACAAGACATTATAAAGTATCATAACAGGTATGAAGCGCAGCTGGGGTCTAAAATGGTAAAAAGTGTAGGGCAAACGGTTCTTAGTTTGTACACTAAACTAGTCAGTAGATTTGCTCCCATTGATTCTGAACAAGATCTTACGTATGATTTAACGCAAGATCCAGTTTTAACAAAGTCATTAGAGTCTCTAAGCTGTGATCTATATTACAGATTTGGAACATTGTTATCGCCGCTAATCATAGGATTAATTACTTTTAATCATATAGATTTTATTTCCCTTCAAAATGAACGAGTCGGAAAATCAGCAGAATCAGGAAACATTGAATCAGAAAACACTGAATCAAGTCGAGAAAGTGACCAGTAAACATCCTGGGCGTGTTGCAGCAGGGAAAAGAGTAGCAGAGTTAAACAGACAAAGAAAATTAAAGTTACAATCACAGAATATAACTCATAATGAAAACATAACACCGCCAACGCCAACAGTTGATCCAATGCCAGCTCCAGAACAAGAGCAAGTTAATTCAAGGGCACAAAGTCTTCATGGGGAAAATTGAACTTAAAACTGTTGCATTTTTGGCGCCATTGCTGCTGCTGGGGGCAGTTATTACGGTTATAAATATATAACCAATGGCAACAAAAACAAAAGCAGCCAACAAATCTGAACCACTAAATACAGAGAAGACAACAGCACGCCAGCACCGCCAATAACAAAAAATCATTTTGATCCATTTAAAATGCAATAATATTTTAAGAACTTAAATTAATTTTTTTTTGATAAAAATAATCATGGCGGATTATTATTTGTTTAAAATGATGGAGTCAATAAATAAAGACATGGAGTCTATAAAAGACATTTCCATAGACCAGAATTGTAATTGCTTAGGATGTAAGAACTTCATTAAGATCTATGCTGACCGATTTCACACCAAGGGCGTTAAGCAAGAACATCCTCAACGATGACGCGTTTTTTGAGGCGTGTGTACTATATTAGACATCTACTATTTAAGATAAAAACATAGATTGTATTGTTTTTTGATAATTATAAGATAACTTGAATAAAACTTGGTTGTACTTAAAGGACGACTTAATTACAATCTTGAGGTAACTTAATTAAGAACTTAATTAAGAACTTAATTAAGAACTTAATTAAAAACTTGAGAGGTGACTTAATTAAGAACTTAATTAAGAACTTAATTAAGACTTGGGGTAACTTGATCAAGAACTTAATTAAGGACTTGGGTGACTTAATTAAGGACTTGGGTGACTCAGGGCATGATCTGGATCACACACGCACATACACACAGGGGGTTCTATGTAGGATCAAGTTTCTAATTACCAGACAAGGCTTGCCAAACAGTGACGTTGTCCAACTGTTTATCCCACCTCTGCCTGGGGCGCTTGGCTCAATGCCCAAGTGGCCCTTCAAGCCCCGTTTTGGAGTGCGGCCAACAGCACCCGGTTTTTGGAGTGCGGCCAACAGCACAGTGTGTTCTCTGATCGAGTGGGGAGAAGACGGTTAAGTTTTGTGTCTACAAATTGTTATAGAAAGTGTAAAATTAGATGGAATCCGAGAGTTCCCAGGAGTCTGACTTGCTTAGAGAAATAAAATCAGAGCAACCAACAGGACTTAGCCTAGAAATAGAAACAAGTGTGATCAGTGATGATGAAGAAGACTTAACTATTGATTGGGAAGATGAAGCCGCTGGTGAACCTATAGACGAATACAATAATAGAATTCAACAGCACCTTGACTATTATGCTGCTATTCAACAACATTGGAAAGAAGTGCAATCTTTTTGAAGCAAAGAGGAATTAAAGAGGCGGAACGTTACAACAAAGAACATAAAAATCAGTTGTTAAAGCAACCTGCTGCTGTCTTTCAGACAAGGCGGAAAAGAAAACGTGAAAAGCTTATACACTTATCAGGAAAAAATCTGTTAGAAAAACTAAGATTTTCGAAGGTTGAAGACAGGCTGTTAGTTGAAAACACACTGAATGCAATTCCAGAGTATGATAGCAAAACTGCTGAAGAAGTAGAAACAATCATCACCACAAGTCAAACAATCCTTAAATTGAAAGAAAATCAAAATCTAAGAAGCTATCTAGCATATGGCAAAGTGGTTAGAAAGGCCCGTGTGAATTGAACAGAAGAAATTTTTGTAACTTTGTAGAATCCCACTTGCAGCATTCTCTCAGATGGATAAATAAACTGAGGAGAACTACACGCCTGTTTAGAAAGTACAAGCAACTTTCAAAACTAGCAATAACAATTTCTGAAGCTGTCTCTCTAACCGCCAAAATAAAATCTGCACTTCGAGAGAATCCCGCCATGAAGCCAGCTTGGAAGTAAAATAACCCTGCTCACGCTGAAGAATGGAAAATAACAGGTAAGATTATCTTTTTTCAAAATATCTATTTACCATTTCAACTCACCCGTTTGTTTACCAGTATAGTTAACGCACACACCAACAGAGAAAATAACAAGACACATGCTGTCAACATAGAATGTACAACAAGGTATGTGGCATTGTTTGGTTGTTGGCATTGACAACTAATTGACTGTGTGCTACGCTGTGCGCGCGCAGGCCTAATTACAGGGCGTATCAGGTGGGGTAGGCAGCAACAGGTATAGTGGTTCGTGCATACCTGTAATTAGCCATGGGGCGGGCCCGCGTGACAGAGTGTAGGTAGCGGTTCTGTGCCGCCAGCTGACACCGTGTGTAGGCTGTGTGCAAAACTAATTAGCTTTGCGCCAGCAGCAGAAAGAATATTATGTCAAACCAAGTTCTGTAATATATTTCTACCTATTTATTTTTGGTTTGACTGGCAACATTATTTCTTGCTGTTAACATATTTAAGTGACTGGGTTGTCAGCCTAATGTTGGGTTCTGTAGCCCTGCTGCTGCCTCGAGTTTGTCTGTCTGTCTGTTATGCAAAGTTTTGTAAACTTATAAAAATATAATGCAGGCCAAAACTGGCTTTCAGTGGAAGACATGCTGGGATAAGTGTGTGGATCATTCAGACCAGAGGCCAGCCATTCCAGACCAGAGGCCAGCCACCACCACCCAAAAAATCCCAGGGCAAACATACTCCTGGAGTTTCCCCCTGAAAGCATGGTCGACACAAAGTGACGCCTGCAAATGAAAATTAAATCAACATCGGCCATGCTCAGGGAGGGGGGTTTTTGCTCTTTTTTATGTTAAAAAATTGTATTGCTTCGCCTAGTTCCTTTTTCAACAAATACTCTAACATGCAGTTAAAGTAAAACTTTATCCATTGTTTAAATAACACAACCAAGCACAGTAGATCCATTGTTAAAATAACACAACCAAACACAGTAAAGAGCACAGTAAACGCGTCCTTCTCGGTCAGCAGTCAGTGAGAGAAATGTGAGTCAGCTGTGACATCGGCCCATCGCGCGATGGCAGCTGTGTCTAATTGCCGCAACACAAAGACTGGCGTTGGTTCGAAATCGTTTTTGTCTAGTCACGTAGTAAGTAATCAGGTGTTGACCATGTCGGGTCCTGCCCACCGTTTGTATATGGGGTGCGTTCAGAGGCTGCTGCTTTTCCTCTACGTTGCTCTATGGGGTGCGTTCAGCCACTGCTGCTTTCCCCTACGTTACTCTCTGAAAAGTTTAGTAAATTAGTATTGAAAACGGATAATCCTACACAGTATGTTTGTTTGTAGATAATCGTTATTTTTTGGTTATTGAAGTCTTACTTGTCAGAGAACTATAAAATGCCGCTTTTAGGCCACTTTCGCCGAAAACTTGGTGGAGGAGCAAGTGAGCCAGAACGAATATTTTATAGTTCTCTCTCATGCTTTCTCACAAAACTTTCGCTTATCCGTCGTGGACATTGCCTACGGGATTCGAGATGAGTTTCAGGTATCCAAAGTTTCGCTTATCCGTCGTTTGCCTTATCAGTCGAAAAATAAGTCTTCCAAAGAAGAGCTTTGGCCGGAAATGAAAGTTGCTTTCAGTTATCCGAAGTTTCGCTAAACCGTTTTTCAGCTAAACGTACATCCACTGTATAAGTATTGTTAAAGTATCGAGTGTATTTGCGCAAGATTGAATGTGTTGTGCTTTACATATACAAGATTATTGCATTACAGTTTCTCGTAGTCTCTATATACTCTTAATTTAATAAACATCTACTGACAGAAAAAAGCCTTCTGACTCAAGAAAAGGTAGTTTGATTGGTTGATAATACATTTTGATTCTGTGAGCACGGGAACCAATATCGGGGCTTTAACCATGTCAAAACGGATTCCATAGACCTAAGTAAATTCAAAGAGTATGAGAAATAATTATAGCAAAGACTGCTTGCAGTCAGATTATTTCCATAAAATCCTCGGGAGCGAACCGTCATCCTACGACTTTGTGACTGGATGCCTGAACTTCATAACTCTCTTTGAAAGGTTTTCCCTCTCCCCTTGTTTTGTACAATGTTTACACTGAATGCTTTGCAGACCGATGTAGAAAGAGAATTTCTCGAGTGCCGGCACTTGCAGGTGATGGGCTGATCTACAAAATACCAAAGAATGCTCAAGAACGATTGACAGCAGTCCAGCAGCAATGGAAAAGCACTGGTTATTCGTGTCAATAAACTGAATTGCCCAGCAACCTTACAAAGGCCTGAAGATTGGTCTGCACTGTCAACAACAAACATCAGAAAAAATACTGTCTGTAGTTTCCTTCATTGCAATACAAATCAAATCAATTTACAACTTACGCTATTTGGGTACAGGCTTCGACAGCAAACATGTCAGGAATATTATAGTGAGTGAGTTCATTAATTCAGAGTCTGTTCACACTTGGTAATATTAGACTTTTTAAAAAAAGCAAGGGGAAGGGAAGCGTTTATAAAAATCTATTAATTTGATGTATGGAAAGCACTTTTGCTTTTTGCACGATGTCTGGTTTGTGGGTTATTGTTTTGATACAATCGTGTATAGTCACATCCACGTTTAATTCATTATACAATGAAGTTAATATTGAACAATGAAAAAGAATATGGTCCACTGATAGAAGATTTGAACATCCACATGCTACACTTTGGGAAAACTTGGTTTTCCACGAATTGAGATGAAGCTTGTATATTAAAGAATATTATACTTTAATGCAAAAAGCACCTTTCTGCCATGATGGCAATGGCAGTTGAAGGCACTGAACAATGTTATCTCTATCAACCTCATCAGACAGCTGTACTCAGTTTTGCTTACAACACTGTCCACAGCATTTTCTAAATTAGAATTCAGAATGAAGCAAGGAAACTGACTATGGGAGCTTCAAAGAACACACAAATAGAAACTATGCATTTCCTGCTTGACCTGTCTTCATTGCAGGTCAGACACAAGCTGCAACAAAAGTCGTAAGCACTTGAAAACTCCCCAAAGCCACAACATACAGCAGTGATGGAAACAAAAAGCACTCGTCATAGTAGTGGAAAAATCATGATTCGGAAAGACAGAAGATAGTACACAGCTTGTGTGCAAGTTATCAGAACTCAAAAAGACTAAAGCATGAGAAAAGTATCTAGACCACTTCAAACACCTTCAGAGCTAGGAAGACACCATGTAGATGGGTCAGAGGGCAAATCCAACGTTTAGATGCTGGTGGTAAAACGTGAAATAAATAAGATACTGTTTTATACACAGACCGTTTGGTCACCAAAGAGAAGTCAGTTTTTGATAGACAGTGAAGCAAAGTGGCCGAAAAATTCAGGACGAGACTGGTGCACACAGCTTAGCAACTTGAAATCTAACAATGGAAATTGATGCAGTGACACAAACACTGCACTGGTCTTATCCACAGACCAGCAGAGAACTAATAAATACCAATCCTAGCTCAACCGCCCTCAACCAGTTTTGGGCGGTTGCCCTAGGCTAGGTATTTATTCGTTCTCTAACTAGTAAACCCTACAAACAAACATACTGTGTAGGATTATCCGTTTTGATTACTAATTTACTAAACTTTTCAGATTTTAGTTTTTGCTTAATCCTGTGTTTGTCCTGATCATTTTCAATAACATCATTTTCACGCATACATTCATCAAATGCGTCTCTGTCTTTCATGTGAAATAAAACTACAGTCTTTAACTGTTCTCTAAAGTCTTTTAAAACTGAGCTATATTTTTGACATAAAATCCACACACTTATCCAGCATGTCTTCCACTGAAAGCCAGTTTTGCAAAGTATTTCTTCTTTTAAACTATGTCTCTTTCTGCCGAACAGTCATCTAATAAATAGTGTCTGCGTTCCTTCAAACAGTCTAATAATTAAATGTTTATTGCTAGGATCAACTAAATATATGTCATCATCTGTCCATATAAACCTTCTATCATGATATGCTTTGTTCCATTTAAGTGTTGGACAGAAATTCACAACATGATCAAAATTATAGTGATAAACGTTTGTAATAGGTCTAGGATAAATATTGTTTTTTCCACAACCAGTCTGTCCACAAATCAATGAACAATGAGGAGTTTTTGTCATAAAGTTTAACTGCTCCATAGTTTTATAACAGAATTTAATCTAATCCAGTTATTATGTTTATCATACTCTCTGTCAAAACTTGTTCAGTATAATAAAATCCTATAAGATCTAAATGTGTAAGATTAATCCAAGTCAGTTCTCTGAGATTGCTTCTATGTTAGACTAATATTGATTTTGTCACTGGTTTAATGACCTTAATCTCCCACCGTTGTAAAGAACGACGATAGTAACTTTAAGTTTTTCAACGTCTAAGTTTTGCCAGCTAATTAGAATCCTTTTAGAAGGACGTCACTAACGCCCACAACCCCATCCCTCTCCACATCTTTTAAGACAGAAATTTCAAATATCATTGTGTAACGTGTCTCCTAAATTTTATTTGTGGAATGAACTGTAATTTTGTAGAAGCATCTTTCAAAACTGATTCTCTTCTGTGGAGGATGTACTGTTTATTCCCATATGGCTTTATTTCAATCTCTTTCCGACTATTGTCTCTGGCATAAGACTTACATGTAAAGGGCCAGAGTTGAATGCTTTTCTGAAACTTTTTTGACGGTCAAAAAATGTAAATGGGCTTATGAATTCAAATTTTATATCCCATTCTAAATGTGGTTTAAGTGCCATTTGGTGTCAGTTTTTCGAACTATTTTATATTCATAATAACCTGCATTATTTGTTTCTACATTGCGCAGTTGTTCTAGTTTAGGAAACTTTTTGTTGTCGCTTACTTCTTTACGTTTATAATCACCCATCTTTAGTGTACTCAAACCATACAAAGCGCCTATCATCACCGTTCTGTTCAAAGTCCGCAACGTCTGCAAGGTCTTTTAATTCTAAAGTTATACACCTCACAGGCGCTAATGTAACTCCCAATTCTTCTGGCCCACGCGACATTATTTTTAGTACAGTTTATTATTTTATTTCCAAACAATGTGTAGGTTATCACATTTTACGACTTTCCCCGTTTTGTCTGTGATTTTTATATTAAATGTTCCGACCTTTCCACAAGCTAATCTTTTAAACTGTAAATTAGGGAATTGTATAATTTCATAATCGCAATATGCAGCTTTCCTGACGGAAGAGCTCTTAAAACAGTTGAGGGCCTTCCATCATATAAGTTGCTATCAGTGCTCAGCTCGTCTAAATGAACATAGAGTAATGAATGTAATGCAAGATCGAGCTGACTTTCCCCCTCATAAGTATTTTTTGTCTGGTGTAACTCTAAATCTATGATTGTCAGCTGCAAAGCCTACCATTTTAGCTATCTCTTTATCAAAATAGTAACCTCCTTCTTCTTCAGGCTTGAATGTTAACATTGTTTTAGATTTGCATTGTTAAGTTTGAGAGTAATGTCGAAGTTACTCATTGCTTTTTTAGTGAGCAAAAACCCGTAATAACCATCAGGTATTGTTAACTGGCTAACTTTGGTCCCTGATTTGTCAACTATTAGAATCTTATTATTGTTCTTGGAAATCAGTTATATTAAATCATACGACTTTGTAGAATATTTCATGGAGTGAACCCCTTCGGGTTCCGCATTCATTATCAATAGCATACTCTAAAACGAAGGACTGTCTTGAGTTGTTATTGTTACAAACATTTTTTAAAACAAATTAAAAATGAGCGCATTTAAATATACTGATGCAAAATATTCTTTTGGGGCCGCACTACAATCTTAAAATATAACAACTGACACCCTTGTCATTTCTGTGACCCAGTCTGACACCTTTCAAGTAAAGGTGAGTACTCCATTGAACAGCTATCTTAACCCTCCTATTAAAACGACCACATCCCAAAAGTGTGGATCAGTCATCCGATGCAGTTTTACCAGAACCAGTTAAACTTTGCTGTGTTTTGTGCATCAACTGGGTGCGGACTGTCGTATGCTGATCATTTTAAATCATCCTGATCCTTGTGTGAGGTCAGTATATAGATTTCATTTCTATTAAAACTTCAGACGTATTTTGTCTGAACTGCAAGCGCCATTGCCAAATGACAAACCGATTTTTTCCATTCAGCAACAGAATAGACATGAAGGCTTTTGAAAGGATCTGTAACGAATTCAATATTAAGGTCAAGACAGACTTTAGACAAAAGTTGGATCTTAATCATGGCTTAGGCACCCCTTATTTTTGGGGCGTGCACAGAAAGTATAACTATGACTGGAATCCCCTTACACATCTTTCTCTTCAGGCACAGCTGTTCACCTCGGGTCCATAGAGCAAGAGCATAAAACAGCATGGACAACATTTATCTTAGACACTTCTAAGGGCCTAACTAAAGCAGGAATAGAACGAATAAACGACCCTATTCGTACTTAGTTTGGTGTTTGCTAGGTTCGCAAGCACAAACGAGATCGAGCATAACAGATCCTTCTACTGGTTTTGATGCACAAAAACAATATTTAGCAAATTTAGAGGACGCCAATTAATTCTACAGTTGATTTACCTTCAAGTATAAAAAGGTACCAAAATGTTTTACAATACGCAAGATCGAAAGTAGACTTTGCTGTTGGCACTGGTTTATACATGCTGCCTTCTGACCTCAGGCTCCAGATAGGAACAATAATAAACTACAATAATGAAATCCTTGTGGCAGGCAATGAACAGAAGGTCGGAAAAAACGAAATAAATTCTGAGCCAGTAATATTGCAAGCAGTAAACAAACAAGTCGACCCCAAAAGAATAAGTCATCCAATCCCCAAGGCCCAAAGCCCAGAGACCGTTGAAGTAAAAAAAAAAATAATGACCATGAATATGAAAAGACAGCGCTTGTTTTTGGATTAACTGGCCTAGGATTACTCCTTCTTTATTTTACTTTTAATAAAATCCCATTAAACCCAACTATTAGAAAAAACAGTAACCCCTAATGTCCTAAAGCGCTGTTTTCGGCAAATAAAACCGCAACTATTTTGCTTCAAGTATAAAACCCAGAATTTACACCCTGATATCGGGTGATGGTCGTGGAGGCTGATAAAGACACCGCCGATGATCAACCCTTTACCCATGACTTATTCAGATGGCTGGCGTTATGAACGGTGGAGATGACTTAAGATCACCGCCCTGTAATTGGCCATCACCCCAGGACTTATTGTTCCCTAGCCGTTTACGCTTTATTATCTGCTCTCTAAACAGTGTTCGTATTCGTTCTGCTAGTGTCGTGTCTTCATATAAAATTCTTTGGATCGTTTTCTCTTATTCTGCTCACTTGAGTTCGTAATTGTTCTCGGTTAGTAGACAACATTCTAGTCTTGCTGATCTTTCTTGTTCAAGATCTTTTAGTCTTTGGGTTATTCTTTCTTTAATATCATGCCCTAAGTTGGCGTCATCAGCCTCAACGAGTTTTCTTTTTCTCTTTTTATATGCTCATCTAGTTCACCCAGTTTTGCTAAATTGTTTGTTAATTCGCCTCTGATGCTTCTCAAAGCATGATCAAGGGCCGCTATTTCTCGCATGGGTAGCAGTGGGTCGTGTATAGTTTTTAATGCTGTTTCTTCTGAAAAACTGGTTTCTGCTCTATTGCATTTATTAATTCGCCTGCTGATTGATTTAATTCTTTAAGTTCCATGTTTTGTATTTTGGTTAGCTGTTGGTTGGGAGATCTTGTAGTGTGTTTTGAAGTTTAGAAACTGCCTCTCCGTCTAATTTTGGTTTAGAAATGCCAAGGCGATTTCGATCGCCCACTCTAAGTCTTTGTCTAATTGTATTCATCCCTACAAACTTTGATGGGTCTGGTTTAGTTGTAAGCTGAACAAGTTGTCCTTGATCGTTTTTTAACAAACAAATGGTCATGATCGTTTACTTCAAAATCATCGGGGGTATAAATTCGGGAGGTTCTTGACTAAACTTTGGTAAAATGATCTGACCTTAATTTCTGTTAATTCACGCCGTATTGAGGGCGCTGAGCGATGCTGTGTCAAAGGAGTCATTTCACTCATGTCGTCTCCAGGATCATAAACATCATAATCTTCTTTACCTTCAATTCCTGCCATGTTTTTTAAATAATTAACTTTTTATTTTGTTTATAAAAAATGTCGCAAACATATGGTTCAATTCTTGACCCGCATAGAAGACTGAAAGAGCCCTTTGGCGTGAAGGGAAATAAACGGAATATTATTGTTCCAAATAATCCATCTACTATTGATGCAGATCAAATTCTTACTGTCAAATTTCCAGACCTGGGAGCAGATGAAGTGATTGTGCCAGGCTCTGTCCCGACTTACTTTCAAAATAGAACTCGAATCAGCAACAGACCTAAACAGGACAGTTGTCCAGAATCGGGGACGGCAATCGTTAAGAAAATTTCTATAAAACTTGAGGGGCAAGAAATTTTTCTTTACACAATGCAGACATATTTTAAATCTATTCTGATCTATGGCTAACCGCGAATGAAAGGGATGATCTTGCGTTTCAAGGAATCGAAAATAAAGATTCACTAAAACACAGAATAGGCGCCGCAGATGGTAAAGACGGTTGCAAGCCCGAAGCTGTAAGTTATCCCGTATGGAAATCTTTTCCATCCCCTTAGATTTTGAGTTGTTAAGTGCGCATGCACCGTACTTTCAAGGAGCATTAAAAGACAGATTGCCCATATGAACTAACTTTAATGAATACAAACGTGTTATTAAATCTACAGACACCGAAGCAAAGTACAGTATTTCTGACATCGCGCTAGAGTTTGACATTGTTAGCAACCCTTACTTAGCAAGGCTGATTGAGCAACAATATCAGTCAAAATTAGCAATATATTACAAAGAGTGATTCATCATACAACATATCCTAAAAAACAAGGCAGACACTATATGGAATTTTAGTTTTAGTGCCGCAGCAAGATCACTTAAAGGTATTTTATTGCTGTGTGAAGATGAAGAACCATTCAAAAAACAAGCTGAAAAGTTTATTAATCCTAAAATAACGAAAGTACAATGTTCAATTGAGGGTAGTTCCTAACCAAATCTAGCTAGCGGGCTTAAACCTTAGCAGCATTTTGACGAAATAAGAAAATTGTTCGGAGGCGGGAGGCATAGAAGTTCAACAGTAGACCTTTTTGTCTAAAGATCTACACCTTCACAGTGTTAGACTTGATGATTATTTAACAACGAAATACGGTTTATGGATTGACCTAAGGTCAACTGAGGATAATCAGTTGCATGGAAGTGGGAGAACGATTAAAGACGTAATAAACATTCAAATTGATAAAGAAAAAGATGGGGATAAACCACTTAAGGTACATTTGTTTTTAATATATGATGCGCAGCTGAATATTCAAGATAAAAGATTAAAAGATATACATTACTAAATTATTTATATTTTAAAAAAGCATGTCTGTTAAGCATTATCCAAAAGTACCTACAGCGCCAGAGTCGCCAAAGAAGGGATAGAGAACCCCTGACATAAAAACCTCAGATTAACAAACATTACACAAATGCAACAAAAACTAGAGCAAGACCTTTCAAAATACAGCAAAACCAAACGAAGGTATTCTGCTGCCTTTAATGCTGTTACATATGTTAATACTGGAACATTGGCTTTGAGTGGTCTATCAGCAGGAATAAGTGTAGGCCTCTTAGCAACAGGCGTAGGGGCACCCGCAGCTTTACCTCTAGGCGGTTTGTCTTTAACTCTTGGCGTGTGTTCATTAGCTGTAGTGCTGCTAGCAAAAAATTAAAAACTAAACTCCAAAAGCACACAGCTATAGTTCAACTAATAACAGCTAAACTTAGTTCGTTCAAACTGACAATAAATAAAGCACTAGTTGACTCAAACATCACGGATGAAGAATTTAGTCATTTACAGGGCCGATTTGATGACTATAAAAGACAAAGTTTGATCTTAAAAAAAGGCAAGGGCAAGTTTTCTCAACAGCCAGACACCGAGCAGATAAAAAAGGAATGTTTAAAAAAAGTAAACGAGACATTAAACTCTGGGTTTTAAACAGCTCACAATCACAACATCAAAGGGCGTTTTATACTTTAGTTTATGAGTCCAAGCACAAAAAGACCGTTGATATTGATTCTGATTAAGACGACTTTGGGTCGTTGTATTTTTTTTTTAATTTAAATAAATATTTTGAGTTAGAAAAGGAAAACTCAACATGGTTAAGATATATGAAGGCCCGGACAAATTGGGTTTGAAGGAATGCTCGAGGAAAGCGTTTATAAATTTGTTTTTTAAATGATATTAATCTGAAGTCATTGATCCAAAAAAAAACGAACAGGAAAGGGGTTTTTGTCCCATGCTATTTCTAAAGTTCCAAGTAAACAACAATAGACCCCCCATTTAAAGTAATGTTAGCTTTTTTTTAATCGATTATATAACAATAAGTGAAAAATCTAGAATCTGGGTCTCAAATAAAAAAAAAACTATTCTTTCTCATAATGACTTTAAAACCTGGTTGGGGAGACCAACTGCTTTTCAAGTTTTTATGTGGCCGGGTGAAAAAAGCCAAAATGGAGGCTTTAGGTTTTGGGCAGAGGGCGAAGGGTTTTTAGAAACAAAAAAAACAGGCTAAGTATGGAAACCGAATTTTTGGCAAATCTTACATTTCCCCACCCCCAGCATTTGTCGCAAAAAGGCAGTTCTAGAAAAAAGATTCAGGGCAACAAATGTTTTATGTGGTTTTTGTTCTTGCAAGGCTGAATTTCGCCCCAAAAACGAGAGAGAGTATCAACTATGAACCCTTTCTTTAATTTATTTTTAAATTTTTTGGGGGAATATCCTTTCCGTTACGGGACAAAAAAATTTATCATTTGGGAAAAACCAAAAAAAAACCAATAACTGTTTAAGGGATACACATGGCTGAAAAAAAATTTTGGGGCCCTATTTGAGTGGCTAAAACCCGCCCAACAAAGGGGCCGGCCCCAAAAATCATTTTGGGCTTTCTCCTAATGTCTTGCCAACTGGGTTTCCTCAACATTACACCTTGATCGCACAATGGGGTAGACTAATTTCAGCAAAAACTTCAAAAGATGGGGACAAACAAGAATTTTTGTAGAAAAAGGTTTTTAAAAAGAATTCCATCCGTTTTTAAAACCCCGCTTTAAATTAAAAAAAAATTTTAAAAGTTCGTAGACTGTAATACAAACTAATTACGCTCCCAACCCCGGGTCTAAAGTTTGTTTTAAGAAATGGAAAAAGGCCCGCAAAAGAGTCCAACGTAAATTTACGCAGACTTCGAGTCGTTATTGTTCCTTGAAGGGGCCCAACCCCCCAGAAACTTTCCCAAAAAGTTTAATAGTAATCATCAGATTTGTTTTATGCCTTCATTATTTTCAGGGCGGATTGGGGTTCATTTTAGGGCCCGAATTTTTTTCAGAGGACCTAATTTTGCAAAATGCTTTCAAAACGAAAGCCCGCAAGTGCCCTTTAAAAGTCTGTTTTTAATAATCTGAATTTTCTCGACAATTTTATGAACCCCGAAGATCAACAACAGTTTTGACTCAGCCCCCCATTTTTGGGTTTGCGGTTTAGAGCAATGCCCAAAAAGTGTAAATCCCCCCCTAAGAACCAATCACTTTGGGCAGATTTGAGGGGCAGGCACAAAAACTGCAATCTTAAACTAAAGTTTACCCCCAAAAACATGGAAGTTTTTCCATCTTTTTTCCCCAAAAAAGCGAGGTTACGACTTCTTTTTATAAAGAAGCATAACCCCGCGACTTTTACGAAACCCCGGGAAACTCCCGCGATCCAAAGCCTTAAAGGGGAAAAAATTGGCATTGCCAAAAAAGTCAATCAGAAA
>JAFLJL010015377.1:0-15845 GCA_018398815.1 Conus ventricosus
GTGGGAATTGGTGTGGGTTTAGGACGATAAGGTAAATTTACCTTGCTTCAGAAAATGCAGTTTGATGGGAATTTGTCATGTCTTGATACGTGATGGTGTTGGTTTAGTACTTAGAAAGCTTTTGATGTGTGTGTGGGTGCACATGTGCTGTGTATGTGTGTGTGCTTTACATGCTGCACTTTCGTTCTTTAACATCTTATGTTGGATATTGTCAAACTTTTGCAAACTGCAGACAATTTACTGTCTCTGTTTGGCGTATTTTCCATAATGAACTTTTTTATTTTATTTTATAGAAACTTGAATTAAATCCTATATCTGCTTGTCTTAGTTACTGTATTAAAATGTTAAAATTATGATTCAGAGCTCATGTTCACAAGAAGACGGTCATAAACAGTATTACCTTACTGGATTGCTGTGTGAAGTGGTACTCAGCCTGTTAGCTTGTCAGTGCTGTTTGCCAGTGCCAGCCAATCCAACAGCAAAGTGTGGAATTCTGGGATGGTGCTGGATTCTTGTGTCACTCTTCGTTCCTCCACCAACATTTTAGATAGTTTATAGTCTGGTGTTATTTATGACAGCATTCAAGTGTCTTTTAACATAACTGATGAGCCATCCAGACCATTGTCCTTTTTTTTTATCGATTTTTTTCCCCACTTTTTTCTCTTCTTAAAGAGTCTAACAAACTAAAAACATTTTTTGCTGCTTTGCGAATTACACAGTTTTATTGATATTTATTTATCTTTTTTTACTACATTACAGGGATACAAGTCTTTCAAAAAAAAGAAAACAAAACAAAAATAAAAATGGAAATATGTAATACAGGGCTGCTTTTCTCCAAGAATAAACGGGAAATCTGGATGAGAATGATTTGAGAAAGTCATCTCCGTATCGAGAAGATTGTGTTTATGTACTCTCCAGATCGGCGGGATGCTATTGCCATATGAATCGTTAACAAGATATTATGGAAAAGCAGTATATTATTTTAGGTTCATCTTCATGAACAATGTATTTTGTAATACATGATTAAGAAAAATGTACTGGAAAGGAAATTATTTGTGTATATAAATGTTATAAATTATTTTGATGTGTCTCTTAATCCAGAAATTGCTGTTGCTGTTTTCAAAGCTACTTAGGAGGCAAGTTAATTTAAAGTCACCGAAACATGGGGGCAGTGTAAAGTGATGTCTGTATATGGCATATGTATGCACATGTGTGTGTGTCTTAAGAAAGAAAAAACTTACGTTTTGTAAAGGTTTCTCTCATTATTATTATTTATTTGTTTCAGGTTGCACAGATTTCTGGAAGAGGAAATCACAGCTTTTGATGAATATGTGCAATCTGTGGACATTTTGGCATTCAACAAAGTCTAGATTGTTTTTATTCTGAGTGAATGTTGAATGAAGATGGCTTGAATAAAAGTAACGATTTAATGTCTCATGCCTTGTTGGTGCTTTGATCTGATAATGTGTATTATGTATGTGTTTGACTTGTGTTTTTACTTGTTCTGTTGAGTATGGATGAAACATATTGTCATTACATGGTGTCATGGCAAAACATTGCATTGTTTAGAGTGTGAAGGAATTTCTTTGTTTGGAACCCCTTACATATAAGGAATTCCTAATTGACAGTGTTTCTCCCTCACCCAAATTTCTACACCCTGCATGCAGATCAGTTTGTATGGGAAGGGGATTTGGGATAAGGCGCAGGTCCAAGACTCGGAGCTGCTAAGTGCTATGCTTTTGGAATAGCAGCCAAATTCTACTCTTTTTTGCGTAAACATTTTGTTGATAATGCTTTGCTGCTAACACGTTTTGACAAAATTCTACCGGAAACAAATTTGCAAACAAACTCTTCATGGTCCCTAGCTGCAGCTTAAACAGAACAGATATAACATAGTTTCTCAGACTGTACTGTAGGCTGTCTGTTAAACAAATGTCCTAAGTTCGATATGGAGAGGAAGAAAAAGCAGATGAAAAAATCTCTACAGACTGTAATTTCTTGTTAGATCGATTCGTTTATTTTGCTCATTTTATTTTCTGTCGGGGAATTAAAACTATATGATAAGTAATAAATTAAAAAACAGGGTGGAAATGGTAATCCACCCTGTTTTTAATTTATTTTTTTCACTGTGTAATCCTGTGGTCAAATTCACCTTGTTATATGTGATAAGTAGCAAGATTTATTCCTGTAATCCGCCATCATGTTACATGTAAACGAAGTGAGGCTGAAATTGCTGTTGAGTCTGACGTTTCATGTTGCGTACGAGAGCTAAGCTTGGATTTGGAATGCCACTCTATTGAAATGTCAAAATATGACACTTTGTCACACACAGTTTGTGTTTTTAAGGCCTTGACAGATCTGAAGACTATTTTCAGGTAGCCAGTCTTCAAACTAAAAATTGAAATGGCCATATGATGTGATCAAGGGGGAAGTTCAACTTTTGAGCAAATGAAATTGACATCATGGGCTGCCAATGAAAGTAGGTCAGATGCACTGCAACCCCCCCTTTTTTTTTTTCTTTTCTTCATTTTGTTTGTTTGTTTGGGGGTTTTTTTTGGGGTGGGGGGTGGGTGAATTCAGGTAGGGATTTGCATTATAACCCCTCATTCGCTCCTCTCCAAATTTCTCCCTGGCATACCTCTGATTTGTGGTCTCCAAGTCTGGGTTAATCCATGAATTGTATTTTTTGCCTGCCATTTTGTGTGTGTGTGTGTGTGTGTGTCTGGATGATCTGATTGAAAAAAAAGGTAATAAGAAAGTAGGAGTTAACCACAGACTGACTGACAGTCCTAGGACACCAAATATCTTCAGAACTGACATTTTTATATTGAAGTGGTCTCCCCTGAGCAAAGAGATACCAGGGATGAAAACTCCTCCGCCGTTCCTCCGCCGTCTCCGCCGTTATTTTTTTCGCATCTCCGCCGAAAGAAAAAGTCTCCGCCGAAAAATTATTCGAAGAATGATGCTCAGAAACGATCTCAACTTGTCTGCACAGCGAATTTCTTCTCTGTCGTAATGTCTCAAACGGCGTAGTTCTCATTCTGTTTCCTTCCAGTATCATTTATCATCATGGCGTCGATTCACAGTGAGAGTTTGCCGCTAGAGAGTGCAAACAAAACGAAAAAAAAAAAAAAGAAAGAAGTATGTGAACCACTAGAAGACCGAGTGGCAGCAGAAGGACGTGTGTGACCGCAGAGTCGCGGATGCAATAAGAAAACATGACAAAGACGGCGAATTTGAAGTGTTTTGCGAGCCTTGCCAAAAACGTGTCTACTTTGGTAGTCGTGGCTTTGTGGCAATCAGAGATCACATCGAGCGTCCCAGTCACCAACAGAAAATGTGTGTGTTTCCCACACCATTACAGCTGTTTTCAGATCATTGGGTATGCAACAATCTACGTTTAATTTCCAAAGATAGTTTGACTCCTACTCTAAGTACTTCCACTCGTAGAGTCTTCAAAGCAAGGAAAAACGTCAAAGTGACGAAAAGAATATAAAAGAACAAATGACATCAAAATAAACTGATGTCACGACAGTATTGTGTAACACTTTTCCCCTGGTATAATGCAAACGTTTGCTACATTTGTTAGGTGTCTGCTAACAGCCCCCCTTTGAAATCCTTTTCCACCAGCCCACTCCCCCCACTACCTATATACTTCCTCTACTCCTCCTTCTCCCCCAACCCCCACCCTCACCCCACAACACACATACCCCACACACGTCGCCCCCTCCCCCAACCCCCGTCCCCACCACACACACACACACACAAACAACATCCCCCCCCCCCCCCCCCCCCCCCCCTCACACACACACAAGCCCCCATGGGCCGGCCTTCTCGTGGCGGGATGTTTCTTAACCAACCTTCGCCCACCCCTTTTCTTGTCTTTCCTAATGTTCTGCCTGCCATGTCTTTTGCTATCTCTTTTCACCCATAAAGTCTCCCCACATCATCTGCAGCCTCTATGTCGTCTTGTTTCTTCCTTCCCGGTTCTTCAGTCTGTTCTTTCATCTATTTTTTCCAGTCTTCCTTTTCAATGCTTCTTTTTCTGAGACCTATCGGAGTGGTGGCCCTAAGTCACTCGCAATCTAAGGTGCTGACACTGGCCGAGAGATGTATGGCTCTGCGTTAGTGAGTCGCTACAGCAGTCCTGTCTGGTTTTGTGGGACGGTATCAGGCAGATGGACGCCCTATGAGTTCATCCTCACATGTCCTTCGTAGGGCCATCCATTGTCCCTTCCCTAGCACGGCAGCTCTCCTAGGGTGACTGTCAAATTACTGCCGTCATTGAGCTAGCCCTATGAGTTATCAAGTAGTCATTCTAAAAGACAGAGTGAAGTAGAGATTCAGACTCAGATGAAGAGATAGAGAGGTGGCAAAGAGAAAGGGTATCAAAACACATGGCCAAGCTTCCTTTTGGTGGAAGCCAAAGACCCAAAAAAATCCATAGCTCGGATTTCTCCCTTTGCCATTTGTAGTGGTTTGAGGGAGTTTCTTCCACAGGTTTCAAAATGATCAAAAGACTTAGATCAGGTAGTTTATCTTGTCAATTGTGCGACAGAAGCGGCGTCTCGATTGTTTGTTGAAAAGAGATGGTTCTCAGCTTATGCAGATCACAGTTTAAGGTTTCTATTCATCCCTTTCTCAACTATTCAAAAGGGGTGATTGGATGTGTGATCTAGCTGGACTTGCTGACTCAGAAATTCGGACTGAGATGGAAAGTCAGGGTGTGTTACAGGTCCATGAGTCAAAATCTCTAAGGAAGTGATGTAATTGAAACTAACACGCTATTCTTGACTTTTGCTATGCCGTCTCCCCCGGAGTTTGTCACAAGTGGGTTATGTTCGTGTGAAAGTTTCACCTTTTGTACCTTCTCCTTTGCGATGTTTCAAGTGTCAACGCTTTGGGCATTCCAGTCGAGCCTGTCGGGGTCAGAGATCTGCCGTGACTGTGGTCAGAAGAAGCATGATGGGTCTTGTACAAATGCTGTATTCTGCGTCAATTGTAAGGGTGATCATTCAGCAAATTCAAAAAGTTGTCCAGTGTGGAAAAAGGAATGCGAGATCAGAAAGTATAAGATTGAGAGGAAATGTTCCTTTCCGGAGGCTAGAAGAGTTAGTGGAGGTCAGGACTCCTTCGGCTGCTACTTATGCGCAGAAGGTGGTTAACGATTCTGCGAACCGGTCATCGGGTGATAATCTAGGAGCAGCTCCAATCACTACTCTAGAGAAGAAATTGACAGAAATGTTGTCATCGGTTTTGGGATCGTCTTACCGTGCTTGAACGGTCGTGGAGGTTTTGTCTCAGAAATGAATGGAGTTACATCCAGCAGCGTACAACAGGCTTCGGTCCCTGCTGGTGAGGGAGGAGGTGTTTCGGTTGTGCAGGGTGCTGTGGATCAGAGGTCAGGGTGAAGGACCGGAGGAAGGAGATGTCCCCTCGCTCGCAGGCCAATGCAGCAGTGCGGGACGGGCACGCAGTGAGGATCGTCCTTTTCGGACTCCAGACCCTCCTAAGGGAAAATCTCGAAGTCAGGTATTTGGTGGAGCAGGTTTCAGTCCGGTAAGAGCCAATTCCAAGCATGGCAACAAACAACTTAGAAAATTTATCAGGAGCATCGGCTTCTGATCTTGTCCTGAAGAACCGTTTTAGTTCTTTGGACAGTGAAGTTTCTGGAGAAGAGGGATGATAGATATTCTTTTAACAACCTAACATGGACATACTCCAGTGGAACATAAGGGGAGTTAAAGCAAATTGTCGAGACCTTGAGCTATTATTGACAGAGTGTAGATCTTCGGTAATTGCTCTTCAGGAAACCTTTTAACTGCAAGTAAGAAGCATGAGATTCCTGGTTTCTCTTGCTTACTCAAGCCAGCTTCTGCAGACTTTTCACGGAGAGGCGTTTCTCTTTATAGTCATAATTCGGTACTACATACAGAAATTCCACTTCAGACGGATATGGAGGCAGTGGCAGCTCGTATCTCGTTAAACAAGGTTGTTACGATATGTTGTTTGTATTTATCTCCATCTTCTGTGATTTCAAAGAGTCAGTTGGATGATTTAATTTTCTCAGCTCCCTAGCCCATTTCTTTTATTGGGTGACTTGTAATGGTCATTCTCCACAGTGGGGAAGTAACCGCACAAATTCACAAGGGAAAGTTCTTGAAGATTTTATATCGGATCATGATCTCTGTCTTTTGAATTCAGGCTCACCGACCTTTTGTTCTCCTTCTGGTTCTATGACTCACTTGGATTTGTCCATTTGTGACCCTCCTTATTTTTGGACTTAGAATGGCAGGTTCATACGGACCTAAGCGGGGAGTGATCACTTTCCGGTTTTTATTTCTTTTACGAAGCAAATGGCAGGAGTCCCCCCGGGAAACATGGAAGTTTCGCTCTGCAGATTGGAGTCTTTATCAGCAACAGATTTTAAGTAGACTGCCTATGAATCTGTTGCGGAGTTATGATGATCCTGTTTTACAGTTCACTAAAGTGATAGTAGAGAGTGCTAAGGAAGCTATTCCCAAGTCCCGTGATAAACCAAATGATGTTAAGACCCTTTGGTATGATAAAGAGTGCAAAATTCTGAGGTAAGAGAAAAGGTGCTCAAAGATTTTTTTACTAGGTTTCCTATGGTGGGGAACAAAGTTAAACATCAGGCGTGTAGGGCTAAGTGTCGATATACTTTTAAAACTAAGAAGAAAGAATCTTGGAAAAATTTCTGTTCAAATCTATCCTTTAAGGTCAATTCAAGGAAAATCTGGAAACTAATCCGTAAGATTAAGGGAAAGTCGGCTACATCAGTTATAAAATGTTTGCAAGTAAATGGAGCGATTATTACTAATAAAAGGAGGTTGCTAACTTGTTAGCTGCTACTATCCATCAAATTCGTCAGCTGATCATTATTGCAAGGAATTCCAGCGTATCAAAAGATCAGCGGAGTCAAAATCTTGTTCCTTCGAGCCAGATAGTTCTGAGGATTACAACTGCGTTTTCAGCATGGATGAGTTAAAGGACGCCATTTTGAAAGCCAACAACTCAGCTCCTGGACCAGATGACATTCATTATCATTTATTCAACATTTGCCAGCTGAGGGTTTAAATGTGTTGTTGTCTCTGTTTAATCATGTTTGGTGTTCGGGGTATTTTCCACCTTCTTGGAGAGAGGCGTGTTATCCCTATTCCTAAACCAGGCAGAGATCATTCGGATCCTAACAACTATCGCCCTATAGCTCTCACTAGTTGCTTATGTAAAACTATGGAGAGAATGGTATATTCTCGATTGTTATGGCAGTTAGAACGTCTGGGGGCCTTAGATGCTTCCCAGTGTGGATTTCGGAACAACCGCAGTACTACTGATCACTTGGTTCGATATGAGTCTTTTATCAGGAATGCTTTGATTAATGGAGAACATGTAGTTTCTATTCTTTTTGATTTAGAAAAAGCTTATGACACAACATGGAGGCACGGAATTCTTCAGGACTTGAAGGCACTTGATTTTAAAGGTAATTTACCAATGTTTGTTGCTAATTTTTTTGTCTAACAGACATTTCAGTGTTAGACTTCATTCGACCTTTTCAGATCCTTTTGAGCAGCAGATGGGTGTCCCTCAAGGTAGCATCCTTCTCCACTTCTGTTCAATCTGAAGATTAATAACATCGTCCAGTCAGTGAAGTCTGGAATTGATAAGTCATTATTTGTTGAATGACTTCTCCATCTCTGCCAAGGGAAAACTTTGGCTGCAGCTGAACGTCAACTTCAGTTGTGTGTTAATCGTGTTCAGCAGTGGTTACTGAAAATGGATTTAAGTTTCAGCTACTAAGACAGAGTGTATTCATTTCCATAGGAAAAGATCTCAGGTCTTAGAACCGGCTATCAGTCTCAATGGTCAGGTAATTAAAGTTTCCAAACAAGTGAAATTTTTGGGGTCATTTTGATAATAAGCTTTCTTTTTGCCTCACATTAAGTACATTAAACAATCTTGCCAGTCAGGTTTAAATGTTTTGAAGGTTATTAGTCACACTGATTGGGGTGCAGACAAGCGAACTTTGTTGCGATTGTATCGGGCTTTGGTGAGACCAAAGCTAGATTATGGTGTGTGGTATGTTCTGCACGAAAGTCTTACCTCAAAGCTCTTGATCCAATTCATCATCAAGGACTGCGGATTGCTCTGGAGCACTTCGCACATCTCCAAAAGAGAGTTTGTATGTTGAATCTGGTGAACCCCCTCTGGAGCTAAGGAGGTTGCGTCTTTCCATGAATTACTACCTGAAACTGAGGGCTAATCCAGAAAACCCTGCCTATGATATTGTTATGAACCCGCCTTTTAGAGCCAAATATGACTTAAAGCCAAATGAGATTCCTCCACTAGGTATTCGTATTTTGCCCCACTTTGGGGCAGCTGGAATTGATCTTGATGCTGTTGATGACGGTCCATACAGACTGATTTTCCTCCTTGGAAAGTCGCCAATCCAGAGATTAATTTATATTTAACTCGATTCGAAAGGAGGTCACCTCGAGTGCTGCATATAAACAACTTATCTTGGGCAATGTGAACTGTATAAAGATTTTATCAAGATTTTTACTGATGGTTCTAAAAAAGGTGAGAGGACTGCAGCTGCCAGTGTGTGTGAAAACAATTTTCAGGAGCCTACTTTGTTAAGATTGCAGGATTGGTCGTCTGATTATACTGCTGAACTGAAGGCTTTACATCTGGCCCTCAGTGCGGTGTCCAGGTCAGATCAGAATGATTTCCTTATTTTATCGGATTCATTGTCGGCATTGTCAGCTTTATCGACAAGAGAAGTGTCACATCCAGTTTTGGCTGATATTCATGATCTTCATACTCAGCTTGTCTCTTCGGGAAAGCATATAGTTTTCTTGTGGGTCCCCAGCCACATGGGAATCTATGGTAACTCAGTGGTGGACAAAGCAGCCAAACAAGCTCTCGGTGCAAGTCTTTCCAGGAGGCATATGCAGTTTGTTCCTTACTCTGATCTACGTCATAAATCTAGTTTGTATTGTCGTGAACTGTGGCAGAATGAATGGTGTAATCAAATTCATAATAAATTGTTTAAAATTTGCCCAGATTTAACCAATCCTTTCCCATCGGTGGTAGTAACCGTAAAGAGGAATCGGTTTTGTCACGGTTACATATTGGGCACAGCTATATAACGCACAGTTGGATATTCAGAAGGGAAGACCCCCCCATGGTGTGTTGCGTGTGACGCTTGTTCAGTGTTAATCATTTTTTGACAGAATGTTGCTGATTTGATGTGTATTAGAGAGAAGTTCTTTTCCACCAGTGATTTATCGGTTCTTTTTCGTGAGATCTCAGTAGATCTTATTTTTTCTTTTTTGAAGAGGTAAACTTATTTTATAAAATATAGTGTTTTTAATAATGTATACAGGTGTCGCCGGAGTTGAACAGACAATTGTGTTTTTGCCCTCATAAATTTTAAACGATGTGTTAATACTAGTGTGGGTATTTGTATTTAGAGACTTAGATATGATAGCTGAGGTCCTGATTTGGCTCCTAGTAGTCCGCTGGACCCTATAAAACCTACTAACTAACTAACTAACTAACACACACAACAATCACCCCCCCCCCCCCCCCCCCCCCCACACACACACACACACACACTTGTCAAGAGGGGGGATATGATTAGTTGTAAGAGGGAAGTGGGGGGGGGTGTACTGTTGTGACATCAGTTTGTTTTTATGTCATTTGTTCTTTTATGTTCTTTTTTTGTGTTTAGTGTTTCCTGACGAAGTGTCTAAGGCCCAAAAGCTTCAGTTTTTTTTAAAGGACTTCAAGTAATCATTTTTCATATTGTGTATATTGAAGTCCAGCAGTCGTTTTCATACATCTGATTTACTTAGTTTGATTTCCCACTCTGATTTACTTATCTACAGGCCTTATTCTTTATGTCCTGAAAGCACTGTTTGTCAAATTTTCTTTAGCTAGAGTTCTGAGGATTCATCATACTAAATGTTTGTCTCAATTGACATAGTTTCTTTCCACATCAGTCTCAGTCTTCATAGTGTTGAAAGCTGATCTATAGAATGAGTTGTTTAGAAGCAATGAAAGTGATTTCTAAAGATTTTTATGCCATATTTAATACAAAATATGCTTCAACTTCAGGGGGGGCCGCCCCCTGACCCCCGCTGGCTGTTGCCCATGTACCCCACTGGGGGCCCATGGTGAACCCCAGATCCCGCCAATCTCCTCTTTTTTTGAAAAACTGTTTTCATCCCTGGATACCTTGCCATCAACAAAAATTCACAACTTTTGCTCATTTATCAAATAGCATAGAAGGAATGTAACTTCTTCCTCCTTGGTAAAACAGTTAAACAAAATCACAGACTAGTGTTATCTGTTTCTGCCAGTCATCTAACGGACAAAAGGTGCACCTAAGCATACACATACACGCACACACGCTTTCTAAACATAAGCAAATGGTTTTTGACCGCCGATTTACTATCTTTGAGGATGCTCAGAAAATTTGAAAATTTATGAGGAAAAAAAAAAAATCTTCGACATTTCAGTCATAGACTGTCTTCAGGACTGATGACATAAAATGAAAGACAAATACGTGTAGGCAATGACGTATAAAAACGTAAACGTAAATGGACAAGTATGTGTTCAAAGGTGTATGTGTGTGTGCGCATGTGTGTGTGTGTGCATGCGTTTGTGTGGAAGGGGCGCTTGAGGGTGTGTATGAGGGGAAAAAAAACGGGGTGTGTGGGGGTGGGTGGAAACTTTTATTAAAAAATAGATGCACATTGATTGTCCACATGTGCATATGTCTGAGTATGCAGACTTGGACGTGGAGACAGTGTTAGGGTTGTATATATTATGCTCTACATTTATATTATAATATGTTAATTATGTACATGGGGTGTGAATGTAAGATGGTGGATGGGGAAATTGGAGGAGGGTGTAGAGAGAAAGGGATGGAGGAGACGTTTGGGGAAAGGAAAGCAAGGGCAAGAGCTGTAATGATTCAACTTAAAAAAAAGTCATATGTGGGCGTTGAGTTTATCGGGGATTGTGCCATGGCGCACATGCAGGTGCGCGCATGCACACACACACACACCCACACCTACCTTTAAACACGTATTTGTCTGCGTATATGTTTTCATACGTCATATATGTATGTATATATAATGTGTGTGTATCTGTTTGTCTTCATTTATGTCATGAGTCATGAAGGCGGTATATGACCGAAACTTTGAAGATTTTTTTTTTCCTATTATCAAATCTTCTGTGCATCCTCAAAAGGTAGTTGTAAAAATAAGGAAGTTTAAACGTTGCCTTTACCTTGTTGAGTGGTGCATACATGGCAGAAAAAAAGTACAAATACAAGTAAGTTTCAAAACGAAGTGACTGAGGGTGGAAAATGAAGCAAAATTAAGAAAGAAAAGGGGTTTAGCTACTGCCAAGGACACAGACAAATGGATTAACCTTTACCAGCCGAGTCGTGACAAAAGTGGACGACAGGATTTATCTCCCTTGAGGCGCGTCGTCCAAGTCCGGACGACGGACAGACAGCATTACATTCTGCCGTGTCGTCCACAATCAGACGACGGGAACATAAAAAATTCCTACACTTTCCATGAAATGGTCCAAGGGAAATAACCTCTGTAACTAGTCTTGGGGATGTTGGAACGAGTTGTCGACCATAATTTCAGTGGCCTATTGTGAACTTGGCTGACCCCAGAGCTTTGAAACAAAGGAACTGACGGCGAGCCACGTGGCGCGCGCCACGTATTTCCTGTGCCAGAAAAAATGTCGGTCAGGCAAAGGGGTGGTAGCAATTTCTCGCGTAATGAAGGCTTGAAATCGTATTACAAGTGGATCTGGTGATGATTGGAGTTGAGTGTTTGTTCTTCCTGTGACACCTAACACAAGACCGTCAGTTGTTGTAGAGCTACCGTAAAAATAAATTAAAAAGTGGCCAAATCTGTGCGTCAGCAGGGAATGAGCGCTGTGCGCGGCAGCCGGGAATCGTGCCGTTGTGCCGCGTCGGCTGGAAAGAATTAAAGGACAAAACACAATGCATTTCGACCTCTTGGGTCTTTTTCAGGAAAAAAACAACACAATTAGGACAGTAAAAACGAGAAACCACTTGTCTTCACATATTAGCGCAAAAATGTACAAATACAAATTTACACTTATTCCAGACATATAATGAACATATCCCATTGCTTAATATACTTAATACGATCTTCAGATATCAGTGTGGAGTGTAGAGTAACATTTTGACTTTTTCGAAAGTTTGGAAAATAATTTATAAGTCTCCGCTGAAAAACGTACACAAACAAATCACAAGACAAAACATGATGCTTTTCGACCTCTTGGGTCTTCTTCAGGCAAGATACACAACACTCGGGACAACGAAAGTGAACAAGCAATCACTCATCTTCATCCAAATTCAGCTCAAGATGGGCGTTGAATTTTTTTTCTTTTTTTCCTGCCATCGTAGATATGTGCACTACTCAAGTTAAAGGCAACATTAAAACTTCCTTATTTTTAGAACTCCCATTCAACGCCCATCTTGTGCCGAATTATGCAACTCGTACCATGAAAAAGAAAGCTATTCGCCTTCTTTATAGTTTTCAAACACCTAAGACAAATGTGATGATCGTTAACAAAAGCTTTCATAGTTAGCTCAGACAAAATTCGTTGCAAAATCCAACAATACAGCAACAAGGATGGCATAGAGCGCAATGGGAGGGATGAGCGCAAGATAATCCACGCTACTTGAAATGCTACTTGAAATGCGGGAACAAAACGGTAAACAGGTTTCTTTCATACAGCTCTCTCAGTTAGTTTCAGCCCTGATGTGGCCCTTTGCGGTCGGCTGGGCTATAAGCAACATTATCTTATCTCTCCTTCACCACTGATCATCATTGCCTTTTTTTTACGCTCTTAAAATGACGGTGTCTTGCCAACTTAACTATAAAGAAAAATAAGTAGGTCTCTTTGATACAGTCCTCGGTTGGGTTTCATTCTTACATTACTGACCACCGTTGCATTTTTTCTCTTTTTTTTTTTTTTTCTCTTTTTTTTTTCAATGGTTCAGCTTCATATCATCTTCAAAAAACTATCCTCAAGGTCACAGTGCGGGGCAAGCGGAGGCGAGGATGACAAAGAAAGCGATGGGAAGACAACATCAGGTGAAGGACAGGTCTTCATCTGGCAGCCGTGCTGAAGGCAACAGAAGACAGACAGATAGAGAGCACTGGTTGCGGAATTGAGCCCCAACGACACCTCCCCCCACCCCTCTCCTCCCCTTTCTAACTTGAGTCGCATGACAATGGTTGAAAGCCCTGAATCGTGTGTATGTGATTCCCCCCTCCCCCAACCTTACCAAACCTCTACTCCTTCACACACACACGCACACACACACACACACACACACACACACAAGCACAGACATTTTCCCTCAATGTGACACACACAAACGGTTCATTCACACACAAGCAAGCAGCAGTTTATAGTGATAGGTCACGTGGTACCCTGCAACTTGTGTTTGAATAGGTAAGTTTTAAAGGTCTACTTTAGAGGTTTTCGATAATTGGTCAGCTTATTGCAGAAATATGAAATGTTTGATAAATTGGTAAAATAAACATCCGATTCGCTCCCGATCACACGAAATCGATCCACGAAGTGGGCATTTTCACCTGTAATCAAGAAAACGGGAGGTAATCAACTAAATCTTGGCATGGCTTAACTACTCTTGGATGTGACGTCACATGATGGACTGGCCGTCTGCTGCGACCTTCACAATAAGCAACGGCGACAGAAAGAGATTTCTGATGGTTCTTGCACATCTCGATCGGTATTTAATTTATCATGTAAAAGCAGTGACTATGATTGCGACAGCCAATGTAACTCTGGCGATGTTTCTGCAAGGCCTGTACCTTATCAGTTTGAACGCTAAGTTCTTTTTACCACGTCAGTTCCAGCTGGACCACGGAAACGAGCTGTTCAGTTCCAGCTGGACGCCCGAACACATCATTCCGAAGGCGTACGGACTTTACCGAAGTCTCGAGGGAGGCTACCGACTGACTTCTTGATGCGATCACGCGTGGACGGCGAGCGGAGATTCTCCTTCCTCAAGCCTTAACGTGTTCATTCAATTTAACAAGTGTGATCTGTCCATAGATAAGAACAGAATAAACGTGCGACTATCGTACTCATCTCTACGAGCTTACCACTCTCCGCCTTCAAAGTAATACGCGCACAATGCAGACGAAGTTTTTGATCCACTCGAACGGGCTCGGCAATTGTCGGAACAGCTCGTTTCCGTGGTCCAGCTGGAACTGACGTGGTAAAAATAACTTAGTGGCCCGCATGGTTGCACCAACCGAATCCACTTCTTTCGAGTATCTGGATCAGATGGAAATGTGTGCAAAGAATATCCGTCTCCTGCTGAGCTGCTGCACACGCCTACAGCACAATATCTGCCACCCCCTCGTGACTTTTTTGGCTTGTGGGGGATCGCAACTCGTGTTGATTTCACTTGGCGTTGGCTTGTTGTGTAGGTCGCGGCTGACGGCCAGTCCATCAAGTGACGTCACGGTATTCGGTCTACCGGCGGGGTTTGAACAGGTGTGCAAAACTCGTTTTTTTATCTGTTAAATTCTTCCGGCGACTTTTTTTGAAAAATGAATACCGTACTGTAGTTATAATGACATGTAGACCTGTTTTTAACAATTTATCGAAAATCTCTAAAGTAGACCTTTAAGTGCTGATCTTGAAAGCCAGGAATGAAGAGGCATGACGTAGATAGAAAGGGAGAATGTCACCGCAGACAAAAAAAAAGAAAAAAAAAAAGAAGCCCCAAACACAATCTGCTTTAAACAATATTCGGTCATCACCTAATGAAAAAGCTTTTCTGATTTTGGTCCTGACTTCCATAATTTACAGCATAAGAGGGTGAACGAGAGAACTGATGATAACAGCCAATTAAAAGACGGTTTACTGTTTATTGTACTGGGTGGGGGAATAACGGAGGCACATTTGATTAGGAAAGAGGGCCTTTATGACCTTTAGTCTTGTACTTTTCTTGTTTTGAATATTCAGTATTTGGGGAGATTGTTGGCTGGTGTGTGTGTGTGTTCATCCCTATTTGTCGTCATTGTGCCTCTTATGTGTACAGATAGTTCAACGTGTGCTGGCTACACGAATCGCCAAGTTCTGTAAACAATTCCGGAGTGGCACACTTTGATCGCTGCATTTCCATCAGTACATCTCTCTTTGTAGTCCCTTACTGTGGTAATGACTACACGATCGACATGAAGGCGGCAGTCTACCCCTACCTTCTCTCCCAGCCCAGTCCCATGCTCTCTCTCTCTCTCTCTCTCTCTCTCTCTCTCTCTTATGGTCTTCTTCCTTTCAGTGATAACAATTTCATAATAAGAAAGGAAGCGGTGTCGCTCCCCCCCCCCCCCCTTCCTCTTTCTCCCTCACACGTGCGTGTGCGCGCTTACACACACGCACGCGCACATACAAACTAATATGTGACATAGGAGCCCCGATTTTTACTTGCCAGCTATTTTCAAAGTAGAGTGTTGGAAAGAGAAAACAGATTTGTTGATACAAACGGCAGCAACGCATCAGTAACAACAAAAGCGATGCCACCACAGGGAACAGACAGGGGAGAGGGTGTGATGACCATGGAGAGCGGTGTCACGCATTTGGACTCGTCGCCAACAGACGAAACCTGGTTTCCACGACGGCCAAAATGTCAGTGTCATTATCATTGACAAAATTAATAGCCAACAGCCCAGCGCTTTTCCTTCTTGCTGCCCAGGGCGAGCATTAAAACACCTAGAAAA